>JAUMHH010004017.1:248-11425 GCA_032359455.1 Chlamys rubida
ATATCAAAGTGTGCTTTCTACATAAGCTGACAAAGGAACCAGTCGGTCTTGAAACGTTGCGACACGTTAAATACGTACATTGTTTGTGTAGAAAGCAAAAGTTTGATATTAATTATCCTGACAGATGTTATAATCATATTCAATGCATATTAAGATGAATATCTTCTTAAAAGGTTGTATACATATAAAACATTGTATATTAAAACATATATGTTCATTAGAGGTAACATTTATATAAATACGTTTGTATGCAATGTATATTTCCATATCTATCTTCCTAACAAATTGCATTCACGTCACGTCAACTGTTCTAAACAAAAACATAAATATATTACACTGTGCATGTATACAAGATAAAAAGGCAAAACCTCGTTCGATCTTGAAAATATTATTTTTCAAATTTTATGAGACAACCAGCATTTCTTAATTAATTAATTAATTCTACCTTTTATACCTTTGACATGGAGTGAAATGTACAACATAAACCAACGCCAACAAAACAACACGAACGCTTCCAGAGCATTCACGCAATGATATAAGGGGGATGTAGATGATGATAAATTGTGCTGGTATTCGAATGTGCAAAGAGAACGCAAATGAGCTATACCGTTAAAGCATGCCAATCGAGACCGCCGTCTCCAAAGACATAAAATAGCGTGGGCAGTCATAGGAATTCAGATATTCCATACTTTTTATCGTAGAGAAAATGACTAAACAAATAGATTAATGCCCTCGCGCATATCACTGTACACAGAAACAAACGTATCAACTGGCGTTAGACGTGTAAACCTTTGCCGTTTGTCTGATCTAGCTATTAGTTTTCTCAGCGCTAGTTGCTGAGGCGTTGAAATTGGGTGACGGACACGCTAAAGCGGCAGAAAAGGGAGCAGGGCCGATATATATACATAACCTCCAGACGTGGTGGGTAACAAATCGCCCAGTTATGGGAAATATTGAACATCAATACAATGTTTTTAAAATATGACTCTACGTCGTTTAACGTTGTGGGCAGCAGTAATAAGGGGTAAATGGGTACCTCTAAATTCGTTAGCTTGTTCTGTGGGTATGCCATCTATTCGGGGGGAAATTAGACGTTAGAGAAACCTAATTCGTCTGAACTTGGTATTTATCACCGCTTGCGTTGCTTTCAAGGGTGTCTGCCCTGTGGCGGCGACGTAAATAGACTTTTTATTAATATACCCCATCTTTATAACAGCGTGTCTGATTTAATTATATTGATCACATGACGGGCCGATAAACATCATGTCGTCCTAACGTGCTCGAGTTTCTCCGATCATATTTCCCTTATTCGGAGCGTCTCTAAACATTGGCCTATACACCATAACGTTCTCACGTGCTCGAGTTTCTCCGATCATATTTCCCTTATTCGGAGCCACTCTAAAAACTGGCCTAAACACCATGTCGTTCTCATATGCTCGAGTTTCTCATTTCATATTTCCCTTAATCGGAGCCTCTCTAGAAAAATGGGATCGAGCTAACAGGACTGAGATCCGAATGATTGAAGCAGACGACAACACTGGCGCGTCAACATGATCATCTTTACTGTTGTGTTATTGCTTTCATTTCAGCATAATAAACTACTCATTGCCCTTATGATAGGGAAATACAATTCTTTGTCTTCAACTCGATTTATCATGCTGAAGTCGGGCGTTTATTCGAGAGGAAACAAAGAATCGTGTGTCCCTACGACAAGGGCAATTAATGTTCGATTCCAGGTGGCGCACAGGAAATACATTACAGTTTCTCTCTCGCATTTTGCTCTTAAATCCTACTATCAATCGGAATGTGAATCTCTCAACATACTGATTGATGGATTCTGGGAAGACTACAAAGACAATGGGTTAAACGAGAAGGTTCTGAAACGAATTCTCTTTAGAGAGGGTTTAATATGTCAGGTCCCTCACTGGAATCAGAATTCACAGCTTTGAAATATAAAATGACATTATGTCAGCAGATAAAGCGTCTAAGTGTCTGTAGACACTCTTACATTGCCTGCTCGCAAAAAGAACTCGACTTGTACAAGCTACTCGTGCTCTATTACAATCTTTCCGATTACTGGTTAATGATAAGGACACGAACCTTCCTCATTTGTATTGGGGTCTGACAGTTTAAAGACTTTTGGTCGTGTTTGTGTCACCAGGTAAAGGGCAAGTTTATCTATTCTATGTTCATATTTCCCTCGTATTTTCAATTTTTATTTCAAACAAAAGCTTTGCTGACACTCATGAAAAACTCCTTCAGTGTTTTTATTAGTATTTTCCTTCAGAAAAAACATTGATCCGACAGAATTCTCTATTAACTTCGTTAAGCAATATGTCAGTTGAAGGGTTTTAATTTCGTTATAAAATAACAAACAAACTTACGACACACTTCTATAACTTTTTATACAAAAACCAATGCCTTATCCTCAACAATAGGCCAATCATACAATAATACACAATGATGACAATATACCTTAGACCTTATTTTCATTATTGGCAAAGACCCGGATGACACTTTACCGCAAATAATGCCGTAAATTGGTTCAATGTTGTAAACATTATCATATCACGTGACTGCAGTAAGTAACGTTTATGGACATGCAATAGCTTCGGATATCTATTTCTTTATGAAAACAAAGAACGTGTCCAGTGTTTATTCTACGGCCTACAAAGAAACAATTAATAGTTTCCGTATAGTCCATGACCCCTTATCTAGTATTATCCGTCAAATTACACCCGAGCGTCATGGTATGAGAGTAGACGTTTCATTGATCATGCTATACTGTGCTGCACTGTCCAATAAGTTAATGTAGAATGTCCATTAAGAGCAGTGCCTGTGGCTATAGACACTCCACCTCTGCCGTCTGAAGAGGTGTTAGTACAATTTTGACGCGTTTTATTTGAGTAGGGTATTCTCCCCTTTGTCTGATTAACTCCCTCTGTTGTCGTTCTTATTGCCTCTATTTGAAACCGTATGTAACAAGTTCTACTCTGCAGAGTTGATTACGTTACCTTGTATTAAAGGTTAAAATGGAAACGCGTCGAGCTTTACAGCTAAAAGCTTACTAAGAATATCCTTTTCATTCAACGAATATTTTTATTGTTTTTCAAATAATATGTACTTAAAAAAATCCAAATCTTCGCATTGCTATTATCCTTCAACTCATTAGATTCAACACTTTTTCAAAACATTTTGATACTGAAAGTAAAAACAAAAAACGAAAATAGCGACACCAAACAAGAACAAAAGCTGACCTTGAAATATGCACAAAAACAGGAACTAAATGTATGCCAAAGCAAAAGGGAAAACATCATGGACCTCCAAAAAGGAATAATTGTCTACCCGGTACATGTAACCCTGAATGGTACTCATTAAAGGTTCAAACTTGTTATGATATCTGTTGTTTAGGATCCCCATACCACTGCCGAAAAATAAACAATGGATAATCAACAAAAATGTTATGATCACAAAACTTCAGCGGGGCCAGGCCGGGATTCGAGCCCTGTACTTCAGATTGTTATACCCTCGCTCTTACCGATTGTGCTGACATCGGAAGTACCATTGCCCAACTGTACTACAGTTTTATCCGAACGGAAATTAAGGGGACCATAATGTTTACATGGATAACCACAGTGCAAGTGGGACAGGGATCCTTAATTGCAAATGCAAGCATGTCGATGCCTCAATCTAAGACACCGTTGGTGTGTATTGATTTATGGTAAATATAAAAATATCATAGTTGAAAGCAAGATTCCAATGACGATAGTTAAATTTCTAAGGGGTAGATTGAAGACTTAGTAATTAATTTTTCAGGAGGCTAAATCCGTCTTCTGTTTTACCGTCTACTCTGATTCTCTTGCTGATATTTTTATGTTGATATGGTGTGTTGTCGCTATGGGTTTTTATCTTTATTACTTTACAAAAATATATTTATGTAAAACGAATGTTTGTCCTCAAGTGGCTTTTTTTAATCAGGATGAAGACGCTATATCACCTTTACGTGTAATAATGATCTATTGTACTAGTCAACCTCATTACCTTCTATTAAACACGCAACATTGCAATATCGCTTGCAAAATAAATTACTACACACATTTTGACATGACATGCTATAGAAGATAACATACACGAATATGGGTCAAAGTCCGGTTAACTTGATACACTCATGTCATTGAACGGACCAGATTATTCCATCACAGGTGATGGATATAACGATCAGATACACTACTAATTTACGACACTGTTGACTGTGTGGGTATCTTGTGTTATTTAAGACATAATTAACAATATTTGAAATATCCCCTGGCTTCCGGTATGGAGCAGATATGCAGTTAGTCCTGTTGTATGAGTGAGGGGTGTGAATCATTCATAGTTTGTGTCGCATAGGCTGCAAATGGTCACTGTGGGTGGGTTTCCTGTAGACACTCAATTTTTGGGATACTTTAACGCTATCCAAAAAAATGATATTCTGCTGTATAAGTGAAGGGTGTGAATCATACAAGGTTTGTGTCGCATTGGCTGTAAATGGTCACTGTGGGTTGATTTCCTGTAGACACTCAATTTTTGGGTTCTTTTTAACGCTATCCATAAACATTATATGATGCTTCCTCCTTTCAGTGGTGAATTCAATAACAACGTGTCTTTTGTTAAGACGTGATGGCTATAGAAAGCCTCATGGCTAATGTGTTCACCACGCCTCTGCCTCCAGTATATCGGCCTATTTATGAACGTCAGGAGAACGATTTCTTCATACAAAATATATGTGTTATTGCCTTGCCATTTATAGTAAGTCTACTATGGGGAGTCGTTAAGTCAGCTCGAGGAATAGTGTGATACATGCTCTACCGGTTAATTGTCGTTCACATATCCGACATAAGATGCATTAAAAAAAAGAATTATGTGAAAACTTAATTGCAATGGTTCTTGATATACGTACACCGATATAGTTATTTTACTATCTTCCTTTCTGGTTTGGTTTCATGAAAAGCTAAGGTCATTAAAGAACATGCCTTTATTTGTGTAAGTATGCACGCATGTGTGTGCTAAAAGCAGGATAGGTTGGTGCAATCACCTCCTTGTGAAAGCGCAGATCATCTGATGCCGACTTTATAGTGCTAGCTCACTGAAATACCATGCCAAAGGCACACAGCACTGTATACCGCTCTGTAACATTTTACTGATAATGGGTGGACCAGTTGTTGCCATTATCCTAAATGAGGAACGTTAAGTGCGTAATAACAACTAGCATTTTTAAAGACTTTATTATGTCCCGGCAGAGGGCAGAACCAATTGTCGTCCTCACCCTGGTGAACGTTCAACAGTAAACTCAAAAATGAGGTGTTGTTAAGCTAAAGCGCTCGAAAACAAAAAGTAGTAATTCGAGAGAACTATAAATATCGTTTTCCAGTCACTCACAGGAAATAATTGTATTTTTACGTTCTCATTAAAAGCGTTGTGTTAAGTGAACAAAATAAGTACTTGTGAATATCCTTGCGAAAAGCATGTCAGCTCGCATTTTTGTCTTTGCTCTATTCTGCAATTATGGATACCCAGCTGTTCCATTGCCGGTCAAACACTAAAATTCCACTGTAATTAACACTAACCTCGTAATCTTTGTTAAATAATATATGTAGTAATACTGGGAAAGTATATTATCGTTGACTAGGAAGTTCATTCGTGTAAGAGGAACCTTAAAATTATGAGGAGGTGCATTTGTTTGCTTACTCAGAACACTGCCGTTGATTTTGTTTCTATTTATTTTATCTTTATTTTTTGCTCATGAAAGTTCTGCAGGGTATAGTTTATTCAGTGGAACATGGATCCTTAATGATATTTCACTTATCGATCTGTTCACGACATCACATATGTAGGTGCTGATATGTCAAAACTAATTTTCTTTATCAATATCAAATATTGTCATATCATAAATAATATACAGAGTCTAAATGGGAGTCGTCATGAGATGATACGCTCTTTCCAAAATGACGAGACAAAACCCTAAAAACGTCGGAAATATTTGGCTTCCGCAGCCTTAAGAATGATTTGGATCGAGAGAAGCTTGACCCTTTCGTATTGTCGGAACCTAAGTTGTGCTGGTATTTAATGACACTTTGCTTTATATAAGTGGATTTAAATGCGTACAGAATGGCAAGTGGGTCGTGAAGACAGGGTGTGAGGTTTAAATGAAAATGCAGGTTGCATTGGGAGTCACAGCATCACAATTATCCTGTTGATCAGACAAGATGCCGTAGATTACGTCAGATTACTTCCGTTTTGTGTAAAAGACTTTCATTATCTCCTTACTCTGTATTTGATGGTTATGGTTCCTTTGAAACGTTCGTTTGCAGATTTTCCCATTCTGTATAAAGAAATCTCTACGTGTCCGTCAATGTGAAAATGCCAATGTTAACCTCATTACGTCATCAAGACTTTTAATAATGACAAATCAACATTTCGTTTGAATGTTTTCAACACATATGCGGTAGATAACGATCCAGAATAATTCCTATCTTTAACTATCTCTCAGATGTGATGTATTGTAGTGCATTAAGGATGGATGTGAGACAGAACTCACGAAATGTTACATTTTTTTTAAAGAAGCTGTCAAAACGTCGAAAAATCACAAAATGTACAATGATCCAAACCCGTTATGACCAAATCACTTCACTACTACACAACATTCATAAGCTAAATTACCCAATTCAGGGAGGCAGCTCAGCAATGTAATGATTCTTAAATGGCTGACCCAACGTCACGGGAGTTTGTTAGGTATCTGCAAGCAACGTCACCTTGGTATAATTTGTTCTTAAGGGAATTACATAGTCCCTTCATTCGAATAGCATCAAACGGGAAAAGAGCATTAACATTGGTTTATCCTAGGGCAATAGTCCATATATAAACTCTATGCAGCAAAACAAAAAACAAAAACAACGAGCATACTGCTGTTTAATGCCTATGTAGGGAACAGTAAAAACTATTATACTCAAGTACTAGGTAAGATCTGTTACATAAAGCACTGTTTCCCTACCAGGCCGGAGTCAACAGTGATCTAGGTCTTCCCAAGAGGCACTCGATTTAATTGTTCCCAGAACAGTCTTGACAAACGATATGTTACTTATGCAGCAAGCTTAGAGAAGCCGGTATCTATTTACTCATTCACCCCTGAAAACAAATTTGACCTCTTCCAATTCAAAGGTTGGAATAGTTCATTATAAAATTTGAGGTGAATGAGTTAAACAAATTAGAACAGTCCATTAGGAAACAGATGTCAAGAAATTAAAACACGTAAATTGATTCTGCATGACTCAATTCATGTGGAAAGTGAAAAATAAACTCCGACAGTAACAAGAACCAAACGCAGATTTAAAAATGGTTTATTACTTTTCTTTAGTATCATAATAATTATATGGAAACGGTTCCAAACATTCAAAAATAAAAATTGACCACTACAGCTACTGTTAGGAACATCATAACCAGCACAGACCGACGACATCGAAAAGTTTAAAGATTATTAGTCTTTGTTAAATGATAAAATAATAATATTGAATGTCTCGACTCATTTTACAGGGGAATGCCTTTAACAAAAAACAGTTCCTGGCTGGTATAAACAGCAACAGATGTTTTGGGGAATCATCAGCCAGCTCCTTGTCCAAGGCCACACAAAACACCTGTTTCACTCAACTTCAGTGAACAGCTGGAACTGAAAATAATATATTATTGATATTAAGATTTCGTCCATTAGACATATTTGTCCACGCAACGACACAAGGTCATTTGAAGTAGGGCTTCTTATTAAACCATGGAAATATTTAAAAGCAATAAAATAAGACAAAAAAAACTGTAGATATTTTCACTTTGAATTCTTTGTTTCTTAGATAGTCATATTTTGGATCGCTTAAAATGAATCTATCTAGGATTTGTTCGTTCAAGAATGTAGAGAAGGTTTCGCCTCAACTGATGGAAGGCGGTGTTTACAGGCGGTCGATTACTCGTCGACAACTGGAATCCACTCCTTAAAATTACATTAGGCCAACACGCTTCCCATGCCGTTACCATAGCGCATTTTTCTATTATTCCTTTTGACGATAGCTGTCGCCTGTTTTAGGGGTTCTCGCAGCGGTCAACTGCCACCGAGAGCCTACAGAGGAAAAGAAGACGTATCATCGTTTGGTCCAACTGTATATTCCTCCGGGAAAAAATACGATAATTTTGTCATTAATTGTTTAAAAATGTATGACTACATGTCCTCATCAAGCTACGTGTCGTGACGTCTCGTCTTATCAGTCACACTTCCAAGCTTGTACTCGCCATAACGCCATTATATATGAGCTTGTTTGATTGTTAAATCATTTTGATCTCACTAAATCGGCCATTGTGTTGACACCAGGGAGTATTCCTGTCCCCTTTTACTCGTGTTTTAGTGTTCATCAATTATATCAAGCAAGTTCTGGTGTGTTTATTGCTTCATATACATGTTACAGTAATTTGATATGCAATTACTGTTTCTGTTATAAATAATAACGTTTGTGCGCTGTTTATCGACAATTTCATTTACTGGCGGTCAAGCTATGTACTGGTCATTAATTCTGTAATTGCTGCTTTGGCGGCGGTCATTGTTGTTCTATGAATTGGTCACTTTCGTCAAGCATTGGTCAGTGAACTTAACAATCACGGTATATAATAAGTAGAGTAAGGCAGACGACAGGGTTCGCGTCGTATTCGTCCGCTCATTGTAGTGTAATGTTTTATGGAGACAGAAATAATGATTTCATTTGATTAATACATAGACAGTCTTTCAACCGAAACAGTGGTCACAACTTATGATCAATTATAGAAATGATTGTTTTATCAGCAATTTTGATTCTATATGCAGGAGTTTTTATTTGCCAATGACTGCAGCCATGCTTTTTGTCATTTGCAAATCATTACCAGGACATTAGATAAGGATAGCACTGTTTAAGAGAGCATTTACTTCAGAAGTTAGTATAAACACATTTAACAAGTAAAACATTTATGATATATATTTTGATATGGAAAATCACCGAGATGAAAATAATATTATTTAAAATGTTGTGTTTTTAATGACATTGCAAATTCTCTCTGATGCAATGTTATTAAGACTAGTTAATTATATTTTTAGTATTAAATCTTGCAAGGTTTGGTGCAAAGAAATGTGGTCCGTTGTGTAAATTTTGTGTTTTAATGAATTATTGGCAATTATCTCTTATACAATGTAACCAGAATATTATTTTAAGGCTTGGTGCAAAAAATAAGTTCCGTTGTGCAAATTTCAGATAGCATTAAAGAGAATAAAGTATTGTACATTTTTAGTATTGTGTTGGATGTTCATGCCATCGATGAATTTATATTTCAGCAAAATATGACACTTTTTACAGAGTAGTTGACTTGTTTATGACATTTGTAGACACGTCAAAAACACTGGAGATCGAATTACCGATTCAGTTATTTACTACAACTTTAAGTGTTCAATTGTCCGCGTTACATTGATTGGTATCAATGAATATGTTGGATGAATGGGTCTGCATGTCCAGTTTATACAAATAAATACTAAAAACCGAGAGAAATTGATTGTTTTTTGCAGATTGGCGTTAAGTGTGATGACAGCCATGTTAGCAGCAAGGTGTCAGCAATGTTTTACAAACTCCAGGGTGAATAGTTCAAACTATTGGCACCTATAAAACACCACGTCTACAAGACAAATGGTCAATAAGTACCATCAACAATATTACAACAGAGCAACGAAGCCATATAAGTGTTCATAATTAACAATGACGCAGGATTGCCGAGATAAAAAGACCAGGGTAAACACGAGGAACGAACCTCTCCTTTACCCTTATCAGATATTCAGTATCTTTATCAAAGCAAACAAATAATAACAATACCGTTAGTAATGCGTCCATTTTGTTGGCACAGCTTGTATTAAGGTTCCATTCACTTGTAAATTGAAATATAACTTTCTCATTGGTGTAAGTTTGATATTAAGATTGATTGCTGAAACCATTCATTGACCTGCTCTAATACAATCATCCCAATTTGATATTTTTGGTCATTTGTGTAAATTGAAATGTAACTTTTTCATTGGTGTAAGTTTGATATTAAGATTGATTGCTGAAACCATTTATTGACCTGCTCTAATACAATCATCCCAATTTGATATTTTTTAAGTGTTATTGAAAGAAGTTTTAGAGCTTATATCATTTATGATTTTCATTATATTATCAACGATGTTACCTCTGTTAAGACCGTTATCATGAAATGTTATTGTGACACATTGTAGTGTAGTATCTACATTGTCAAATTTAGGAATCACTTGTTGCAAACATCAGAATTTGTATTTGCCATATAGAGGACAAATCTGGTTCTTTTGTGAAACATAAATATAATCGTATATAGATCTGTTTTCAATTGAGTATTGTCTTTTAACAACCATTTTAATATGTATAAATTGAAAGAAATAGAAAAAAATCCAAAAAAGAATCAACAGTCATGTTTTATTGTAAAATCGGAGTGGCTGCTAAATGATATGTATGTATGTATTTTAAAGAACAATGGATATCGACGTCAAATATACGTTTTGTGTTTTTTTTAAACGCGTATGTGTTTTATTGTTTAAATTAATTGAATAAACACCAACAGATGGGAACAATGCATCATTTACGGATTTTCGATTTTAATTGTCACTATTTTACAATCCTCCACGTGGAATGTAGACCAGATGTTGCATTGCAGTGACTAGAATACATACATTATAGATACGATCTAACTCCATAATACACAGAACAAGTATATAATCATCAAATAGCGAGTTAACAACATACTTTGTATATGTTTTAGGATAATAAACATTAATGTTCTCAGCGATGGCATTTAAAATCTATATTTTTATTGTGAAAAAGCGTTTTTAGATAAATCATCCTGTATGGAAATTTAATTGAGAGCAATGTCCTGCTGTTCTTTAAAATTAAAATAGATTGCCCTCGTGATTTTTTATAAACGTTAACTTATCTCCCTTTCATGCTTGTATTCAACAAATTAAGCTTAAAGGAATGGAGAACATGTCCCCATTAAATGGTTAACTGATAAATTACTCGTTGTTTTCAATATCACTTAATACCTATGTATACACCTTCAACTCAAAGATAACCCAACAACAA
>JAUMHH010004039.1:0-11424 GCA_032359455.1 Chlamys rubida
AGCCCGATGCTCTACTGCTAAGCTAAAGGGAAATTCCCTACAGCTGACGCTTGTAAGGCAACCTAATTAATCCACATATTTTACACTTGTACCCTTATCAGACGGAATCCTCTGATAATGAATCATGTTGTATAAACCAGTTTTCTTGTAATTCCTGAACAGGTTTTGAACTCCTGTAGTACTGCGTGGGTGTATGTGATAATCTGCTTATGTCATCTGTTTCAATAGAAAGGAAGAAGAGCAACACCTACATTATATGTAGCTACTAATAGTCTTATAAACTAGATCCTTAATTAAAAACACAGGTGACAAAACATAGAGTTCATATATATGTATTATACTTATTCACTGTATAAAAGTAGGGGAAATTTTGATGTCAACCTTTTATTACAAATTAACTAAGGGTCACAATTGTAATTCAACTCATAACTCCTTCTAGTTGTCTTGTGAAAAAAGTTCAGCAGTGTTAATTCAATTTTTGTTTATTATCAGCACTTTCTATTTGTTTTACTTTTAAAAATTATTTGGAAAGACTGATATAGACCACAGCATTTCCTTGACCTCCATGAGTAATCAGCTGTTGGAAAAAGGCACTGACCAAAATTAATTTAAGGATATGTGACGTGTGAAAATGTTTTTGGCTTATTCGTTTTAATTAAATACCTTGAAAGATGATGAGCAATGAAAATTATATTGACCTTGAAGGATATATATATATATATATATGAAGGTCTTATAAAAATGACAGTACTGTCCAATATTGGGCTATGATACAGTTTAATTTGTAGAATTTTTTTCAGGCAAGTCCTGAACATCTTTTTAAAATGTTGATGAATCCCCCAAGCGATATAGGGGGCCTGAAATAGTTCATGAGACGTCCCACACTAAATGAATGAGTCCAGGCCAGGACTCGCTCGGATATATCTGAGTCACAAAAAATCACTGCTGATCCTAAGAGTCAGATGTTTGTTCAATGTATATTACTTAAATATGTATATAAGTGGAGAGGTAACGGTGACAAATCTCATTGTCAGCACGGTCACTCTAGCTTGCAATTGTCTGCCTATAACTTAAAGGACCCCTATTTGGGATATGTGAAAATGTTATTGATTGCTGCCTTGAATGATAAGATGTGAAAGAGTAACCAGTGGTCATAGATCATAAAATTTTAACAGATACACCCAACACTAGTTTCTGACCTTGAATAATAATTGAAATGTCAAAATGTTATTAACCTGTGGCCTGAATGGTATGGCAGATGTGAACATGGTAATGACCTTGACACACTTCAGTTCTGTCCTGGTCTGTTGTCATGTCTTATTACTGTGTGGTCTGTCAGTTTTCTAGGTTATAGTTGTTATTGTTTTATGTTGCACGTCCATGATTCCCAGATGTAGTTCCTAATAGAGTTAGACAGGCAAGGAATCTATTTGCATTACTATACGTGTTAATGTGGGTAAGGGCTATAGACACATGTGTCTGAAATGCAGAAGAAGCCTTGTGTTGCCTAAACTTGGGACAATGTAATCCATTTGTGTGGAGTTTCCTGATAGATAAAAAAGACATTGGTTCTCGTCAATGTCTCTGCAGTATCAATTCTTCGCTCCAAAAAAGTGAAGCAAATTCAAATAGGATGGAAAATGGTCTTTAGAGCTGTGCAAAGTTGTCATGTTCTATTTTTCAACTGTGTTTTAAAAAATGTGGTACTTGCATTTGACAATACTTTTGAATATAATTTCTGACATTCTAACACATTTCCTATTCTCCCCCTCCCCCAATCATCTGCCACTCCCCCTATGGGCAACCCATCCTCCTCAAGTATGCAGACTGCTGTTGACAGCTATAGGGCCTGAATTTTGACAATGCATTCACCTTACATTCAAAGGAGATTAATTCACAGTGTCTGTGGATAAGCACATTCACCTTATTCGGTAGAAAAGCTGGTCCAATCACAGGAAGTGTTTTGCTCAAGGACATGTACAATAAACAACAATGGCCATTCGACCTGTAGACATGCTTTTTGTACATGCCTTTTAATCACTCAAAATAGGACTGGAGATGTGATCACTGCTTCACATTATGTATACATGTATTCAATGGACTGCCACACTTACCCTCTGCGTGAAACAGTTTTACTTAAAACCTGTTTTCTTAAGGTCCCTGGTAATAGGCTTCATTCCGAAAAGAAAATTTTTCTTTTGTCCCAATGCACTTTTATTGATTTGGTAATTGCTACATGCAGATGTAGATATCTACAAAGTGTTCACAATTTAACATCTAATTTCATTCAGTTTCTTAAAAAAATTATAATGGAAGACAGAAAAAAATGTAATTGAATAGAAGACTTGGAATTGAACCTGGAGATAGAATACCATGGAAACTAAAGAGATGAAATCTTGTTATAGACTGGATTCTGGAACTACCAGTGTAAAATGTCTCAAGGATATTGGTACCTATATGTACAGCTTGGTAGACTAGAGTGAGGAGTTGGTCCGTAACTACCAGTGTAAAATGTCTGAAGGATGTTGGTACGATGTACCTATATGTACAGCTTGGTAGACTAGAGCGAGGAGTTGGTCCGGGGATCCGTGACTACCAGTGTAAAATGTCTGAAGGATGTTGGTACCTATATACTGGTTCCTTCAAATTCATGTACAGCTGGGCAGACTAGAACAACCAGGGTAATGTCTTAGGGTACTGGTACCTTCATGTACAGTTAGACCAGAACAACTTGAGTAAAATGTCTTACAATACTTGTACCTACATGTACAGCTAGGAAGACAATGTCTTGTTCAGAACAATTACAACAGGGCTTTCATTTAGACTACTATATTGTTAGTTAAATCTCCAGAGTCGCTGACCTATAATACAGCTTATAAGCTTACTATTAAACTTATGTCAGAGTGTTTTGACTCCTATAAATATAACATTTGAGATGTAGTTTGCTATGTACTGTGTACTATATATACATTCATGATTAGCATCTTACAATAAATGTCATGACTCAACTTTAAGTATTTAATTTTTAAAGGTTACATTTTATACTGGTCTTAAAAACATGGACTAGTGATTTTTTCATAGTTTAAATGGATGTAAACTTGGGTAGGGTATACGTACATTTGTGTAATTTATAACAGGTATAAACCGTAACCTGTACCAATGACATACCGATCAGTGTACATATTTATAACTCTCATAGTGTGAAGTGTGGCTGTGATTGATGGTGGAAAGATTCAATCTGGTAGCACTGATGTGTGGTGTGATTGCATGTTGTGACATTATTGGAGAATACCGACATCTTGATAATGGTCGTTAGATCCTCGTAACAGATTAACGCTTCTCTCATTATCTAGATGACAAAAGACACAGGAAGCTTGTATGTAAAATCGGTGATAAATTAGTTCAAGATTATGTGAAAAAGAATCAAATTTGTCTTGATAAATTGAAATCTGCTGACAAGTTGATGATGCTGGGGAATGTCATTATCTTTGCTTATTACATAGAAATGGACATGTTGGGTTTCCTGTGGAAGAGTGACAGTCATGTGGTTTAGTGTGTGTTTCCTATTGTAATCGGTAAACTTCATTCATGACTGTTGCTCTGTTATGTATGGATTTAATATATCAGATGTTGTTGATTTCTGATAAAGTATTAATTCATACACACCTGGTTTCAACATATATGATTTAATCATTCATTTTGAATTTCAAAATTGAGTGAATTTTCAATATTAAAAATTGAAGAGGATTTATGCATGCAACAATTATATATTGTAAAATAGTTACCGATATATATTTTCTTATAATAAATAAATTCTCAAAAACAATAATTTATTTTTTTGGTTTGTCGGGAGGATTTCAGAAGAGTTTGTACTGATCAATGATAACTTGTTATTACATTGTATAAAAAGAGCTTTCGGGTGATACTCGAGTTCCAAAATCTCTCCTTCACGATTCAGCTGCTTTTTCTTTATAGCAGTGTGTGAAAGTGATGATTGAACAATAACCTGAGTCTCATAAGGAATCATTGCAAACAGTCTAGAATTTATTCCATAGACTTCATTTTCAACGGACTTGACAAGTTCTTTAATGTTTTATCAGGATATTACAATTGTCCCGACAATTGTAATTTCATACGTATACATTTAAACAAAATACTGTGTATCCTATATGTTTCTATTTTATTGAGTATCCTCGAAGCTACATAAATCTATATCAGACACAAATCCAGGAATGGTATAATGAGGTGGCGTACTTGCACATTCTCAATAAAATATTAGCAAACTTATCAAAAAGGAGGTGGCAAAGTAAGAAGCTTCTTTATGCAGATCTGGAAAGGGGTTAAGAAGATAAATTTCAAATGGTTGGAAACACGTCGGGTGCGACATTGATATCTAGTGATATCCCAGATCCTGGCCACTATAGTATTGATATCCCAGATCCTGGCCATTATAGTATTGATATCCCAGATCCTTGATATCCCAGATCCTGGCCACTATAGTATTGATATCCCAGATCCTGGCTTTGATGACCTTTGTGTTTTGTGACCTCACTACAGTTCCATATATATGAAATCTTGGATTCAGTCACAGATGACTTCTGACCTCAATATAACTTCATATGTACATACAACACCTCATGATCCGATCCTGATACATGTACACTTTGACATCACTGTTACCTCATAAAACATCTTATATCCTGCACCAATTGACCTTTGACCTCATTATTTCTTCATACTGCCATCCTATATCTTGTCACTGGTGGTCTATAGTTATATATATATAGCATCTCAGAATAAGACACAAGGAAAGGCCCTATTAACTAGCCCCTTGATTCTGACACAGTGACGATGACCTTGACCCCACTGTTACATCTTTACAGTGTATTATATATATATCACCACCATCATCAGGACCAGTCACCCTATAGCTACCACTGTGTGTACAGCCATATAGCCAGTACATCTCCTGGTCTCTCTCATAGCCAGTGCTGGGGAAGCTTCCTAGCCATGTGTTGTTCTCAGGATCAGAGGATATTGGCAGGGGATGTACAGAGCTTCATATCCAACTGGCTGGCAGACTTTTCAGGAAATTGTATCTTTTGTGATTTACCTTAGTAGTGTGTTGACTGACTACATGTTGTTATGTCCGGCTTCTATGAAGCTGAACTTGACCAGTAACGGGGACTGCTGGACAGTGGGACCTTACTCTGAGATTATGTGATAACTATTATTTCCTTTGGTAATCAGCTGAGGTGAACAAGCAGGTAAGACTGATTGTTGTTTATTAGGTAGGGAACACAGGATGTATTGTGTGACACATGTAAGGTATGTATATAAGGTATGTGGAGTATGTCGATATATCAGCAATACAAACATTATACACCTTCTGATGATCAGGGCTAGGGCAAGTATTATAAGCTTAACAGCTCTTTATCACAATTTCTTCAACTGTTATTCAATGTCCAAGAATTTTTCTAAATATTAAAATTATTCATTATTTTTTTTATTCCAGATTAAATACGATATATTGGTGGCAATGCCACACTTTTTTGTTAATGTAACGACTTAGATTGCTCGAGTGTATTGTACATGTACGTGTATGGATATATTTCATGCGGGCTTTAGATCCAGTGAAATATAATCGTTGGCGCAATAAATGACAATGATGGACAAAACAGAGTCAAGGAAGGAATCATGACGTCATGTTACCATAGCGTAAAACCGCACCAAAATGTTCGGAACACATTTTCGTTTCCATTCGTTGATTTGATCAATGAAAGAAGTTCATGTCAAAAAGGAGTTTGTCTACTGGGGTAATACATCTTGTATTATCACAGATTGAAACAATGGACCTTGTAATGCATGGCCTGAAACTTGGCTGTATCAATATAGAAAGATTCGCTAGGTATGCAATAAATCAGCATATGTACTCGTGAGGAAAATTTCACGAATTTGTTCAATATCAAATTTCGTCATTTGAATTTTCTGCACTTTTATCTCCAAGCAAGTTTTATTACATAAGTTGGAGGTGTTTTCTGGTAATAAAAAAATGCTTTTTTTAGCAATTTCTTCCTAAAATTGTTACCGTAATTAGATTTGAAAAATCTCTGCTCTAGGGTAGGATTAGGAGCATTAAGTACATTGAACCATATAGCTTGATCACGAAGGTTTAACTTCTAGTACAATGCATCGATCACAAGTAAATTTAATAACAATTGTCAATAATACATCAAAATATCAACGTTTTTAATAGTTACAAAATGACACGACTTTATGTTACACTTATATTACTGCCTAGCGTACGCGTTGGATAATTGGGCACATTCACTTGTTAAATGCTACAGTGCTTAGCTTCATGAAATTATCTTACAGATCATATTGATATGACCATTATTCTGACATTGTAAAAGAGAAATATATACAATGTTCTTGTTAAATTTAAGTATCCAATACCTGCTCATAAGCAAAACTATTTTTCACCAATAGAAGTAGTATCAAAATAGTAAAAATATCACAAAAATATTATTCTCGTCAATAGTGATAGCTTTATAATGAAACGGTAGAAAATCAAATCACAGTAGTGTTTTCATGATCACCATATCATAGAAGTCTCAATCAAGCTTAGATGATGACAACATTAGTGTTGTTTTCCTGGATAGCTTTATACTTCAGGTGAGTTAATCATTTATTTCATATAATTTATGCAAAAATTGTGAAACATTTACCTGTCGTGAATGCATCACATTTTAAATTGTCAATTGAATTGACACCAGGTTAAAACATTACTGTCATTTTTCTTTCGTAAAAGCAAAATAGATTTTTTTTTTAACCCTGGTATCCCATCTAGCAGAACTGTGATCAAGGGAAATTGACGATAATTATAAACAGTCCTACCGTACAATACTTGTTTTGATGTGAATTGTATGACGTATATCATTCTTGGTAAATATTTTGGACATGGTTTGATTTGGTTTGATTTTGTTTAACGTCCTATTAACAGCTTAGTATAAGTGGACGTGATTTTGGACATACGATGCTGGTTATGATGTACTTGTATAATTGTGTACATAGAAGTGATCATTACATCTTGTTTGGATTTCTACATGAAAACAGAAGTATGTGACTGGGATTGTCGTACTAAATTTAGTAAATTATACTTGAAACATTGTATTATTAGATCTAAATGCACTCTTGAGAGCTTGACAACAATTTTCTGCATTTCCAAATGTATAGGATTATCATTAATTTTTTATATATGGAAACCATTTATCTCCAGTAAAATCAAAGAAATTAAGGGAACTAAACTAAACTCCACAACAACCTGTCTAAAGAGACCATCTGATTAATATGTTGATAACTTATCTAATGTGACCACCTGGATATATATGTACCATATATTGTAATGTATACACTGTTTAAAGTGACAACCTGTGTAAAATGACCACCTATTTACAATGTACAGTTGAAGGCTGTAGGATGATCCTGCCTGATGTAAATATCCAAGATTAAACAATACATGACAAGCCAATTATATTTACCTACAGTTCAGCTACCTGGAGAGCATGCAATGCAGATTCTTTCTTATGTGGTGATAGGTGTAACAGGACTTGGTCATGCTGCCGTTTTCATATTTGTCAATGTGACACTGGGCGGTCTGCTTCAGATAAGACTGCAGGCTGCCTTTGTATCAAACGCTCAAGTGATCAAGATTATTGGAATGCACATAAAAATGCACACACTAAACAGTCAAATATGGAGAAAATCTTCTTTGACATATATCATTGTAAATGACCGATAGCTACCTGTACAATGTATACTAACTCATTCACACCTGAAAATTCATAATGAACTATTCCAACCTTTGAATTGGAAGGGTTCAAATGTGTCTTCAGGGGTGAATGAGTTAATACTGTACCTGAGCTGCAATATTTGCTTGGACCTGTGATATGCCTGGTGGAGCAATATTTGACTACTTGAAGGTTATCAATGTCTGGATGCTAATATCATTTAGTATGGTGACACCTGTCAAATGAGGGCACCACAGGGACCAATCATGTATGTTGATTTTGAAGCAGTTATAGTGTAGTCTGTTACATTGCTAAGCAGAATATCTGATGTTTCCTGAACTACATAGTATTTAATTTTGCTGAATGTGTATCAACTGTTACCACTTGTCTTTTAAATGCTGGTGTCATCAATATAGTCTTTTGTGTTTTAAGTGTTTGTATTACATGCATGTGATTTTGAATCTGCAAAATTACAAATGATGTTTAAAAAAGTAGTTGATACAGCTAGGCAACAACCCAAGCTGGTGCTTCATTTAACTGGTTATACATTGCAGATGAATTTTAAGGAACTAGAAAACCCTAAGATATTGGATAAAAGGGGGGATAACCCAAGCTGTTGATTCATTTATGTTATTTTTAGATAGATGAACTACATCCCTGTGGCTAATATTACTCCTCACATTGTTCAATAAGGGGACAGCAATTTGCAGATTTGTGATGACTGATTTAGATTAGGATGGGATCAATTTTATATTACGAGCAATGTGTTGTGATTGTTTCGCACACAACAGCTTGGAAACAAGTGTAGTTAGTAGGGAGGGGGCTCCTTCACTGTCAATGTCAATTGTAACTAATGTTTTCCAGCTTGCTTTAAATCGGTTTTTTTCCAAAAGAAAAAATTGCACTCTTAAGAAAATTATTTTACGCTAAGTGACAGTCAACAAAGTTAAACTAGACACATTGAAAGGTATAGGGTTTATTAAGAAGTATTCGATAATGCGCTTGAACTGTTATATATGTATCCTGTATGTGTTTTTTGTATACCACAATAAGAAATGGCATTATAAAATTGAATCAACCATCCTCCTATACCTCAACTGTCCTCCGAGAGCTCCAGACTGTAAGTGGTTTATATATATATATGTACATATCATACTAAACGTTTATGTTTCCTGATCTATAGGTCATCTTGCCCTCTGGTGTGTTATGGTCATCAGTCCCATAAAATGTGTATTATGAGACCACCCAAGGGAAGTCCATACATTTGGTCCCTGACATAACAGGTTGTCTCTTAACACAGGTTCAGTTCACAAAATATCGCTACAATAGAACATTAATGGTGGTCTCTTAACACAGGTTCAGTTCACAAAATATCACTACAATAGGACATTAATGGTGGTCTCTTAACACAGGTTCAGTTCACAAAATATCACTACAATAGAACATTAATGGTGGTCTCTTAACACAGGTTCAGTTCACAAAATATCGCTACAATAGAACGTTAATGGTGGTCTCTTAACACAGGTTCAGTTCACAAAATATCACTTCAATAGGACATTAAAAGTGGGTGGTTGCACAAGTATGGTTGACAGTATGTAAATAATTTCCATTGATTAATCATGATTGATTATGATTTAATCCTATTGCGTTCATTAATTGATGAGCAAAATGCGGGAATGGATATCGGCATAATTGATTAAACAGCCATTTTGAATTGGGTATTTTTTTTCTCAAATAAAAACTGAAGTACATAACCACTGGTTGATGTTAAATAACATGAAGTTATTTCACATTGTTCATTGCATTCATTATATTTCTAAAACCACTTGAGCAAATCTTGTCTCCCCAACCTTGGCCTGGTAATGAAGCTGAAGCCTATATATATATATTGACCAAGCAAATAAATAAAAGCAAATATAAATGGTACATGTGGGTACATTTATAAGACATTTTCAGAAGTTTATGAATTATATATAACAAACTCTAATCTATACAAGTCTTTCTGTTATGTATTTGTATACCAGATGTAATCTATAGAAATATTCATTGATGTGTAAATATTGTGGACTTCTTCCTGTCCCCAGCTTCACGCTTCACTGAACCCATTAGCAGTAGTTGGGATAGACAATGAGTTGTGTACAGTGTTATTAAGACGACTACAGACAAATCAGCAAGGCAGGCCTGTGATAAACAAAGAAAGTAACATGCTCAATACAAAATGGCAGTGAATTATTGATGAGAACCAATCCACAACTGGGTAGCTATAGGGTTCTATGATAGATTGACTGACACAAATGTGTTAGACGGATTGCAGGTCATAGCTCAGACGGATTGCAGGTCATAGCTCCCTAATCCGGCTTGTATAGGAAAGCCCAGCAGCCCCCATCAAGTGTTTCCAGAAAGCGTGTGACCCCTATTAAAATTTATATCTCCCTATTGATTGACAGGATGCATTCTAGAAGGTGTGAGGTTAGAATTAGCCTTGTATATATAACTATGTATAGATTAATTAAAGCACCACCTAGCTTTCTATCATGCACAAGATACATTGTATATTATCATTTCAGTATACAATATTCATCACAAAGAAGACACATTGTATTAATTACCATCACATATAATACACAATTATACTAGCTACCATCACATACAGTATACATTGGAAATACATTGTACAACAGCATGTATATAATATATATATGTTGTATTACATTACAAATATATAAATACATTGTTCCACCATCATACATGTATACAATATATACATTGTATTTGTACTACACCATCACATAAATATACAATGTCAATACAGTTGCATTCAATAAACCCTGCACTACTTTCAAATACAATGTATATTACAATGTATCATTAACATCACATACATGTTCAAAATATTAAAACTGCTGTTATTATATATATCAGCTAATAGCTGTGTAGGCAGCAGTACTCTTATTTGAAGCTCTATTATAGTGGTCCTGTGGCATATAATGGCTAATGTCAGGTCCGATACCCTTAAATGGCTAATATATTGTATTGTGATGTTTATAGCAGTCCTGTGGTATGATGGCTAGTGTCAGGTCCGATATCCTTAAATGGCTAATATATTGTATTGTGATGTTTATAGCAGTCCTGTGGCATATAATGGCTAGTGTCAGGTCCGATATCCTTAAATGGCTAATAAATTGTATTGTGATGTTTATAGCAGTCCTGTGGCATATAATGGCTAGTGTCAGGTCTGATACCCTTAAATGGCTCATATATATTGTATTGTGATGTTTATAGCAGTCCTGTGGTATGATGGCTAGTGTCAGATCCGATACCCTTCAATGGCTAATATATTGTATTGTGATGTTTATAGCAGTCCTGTGGTATGATGGCTAGTGTCAGGTCCGATACCCTTAAATGGCTAATATATTGTATTGTGATGTTTATAGCTGTCCTGTGGCATTTAATGGCTAGTGTCAGGTCCGATACCCTTAAATGGCTAATACATTGTATTGTGATGTTTATAGCAGTCCTGTGGCATATAATAGCTAGTGTCAGGTCCGATATCCTTAAATGGCTAATATATTGTATTGTGATGTTTATAGCAGTCCTGTGGTATGATGGCTAGTGTCAGGTCCGATACCCTTAA
>JAUMHH010004050.1:0-11424 GCA_032359455.1 Chlamys rubida
ATTTCAATTTTTAACACTTGGAGGGACCTTTTAATTCCATGTGGTTGGCTACTTTTTAAGTCACCAGTGTATGGAAATTCACCTCAACAGATCATATCCTACCGTCGACATCTCGTTTGAAAACATGGATGTTCATGGCAGCATGAATCGAGTCCAGAGTCAAAGAAGGATTTAACAGCACAATGAGGATAATTATTAATAATGATTCGAGGTTCTTATATACCGCTTTATCACAACCCAGTTCGTAGGTCGTCTCAAAGTAGTTCAAAGATTATTATCCGTGGTTATAGGGCCTTTGCAACCAGCCAATGTCCATATCCCTCCTTTTAGAACACATTGTTTAATTCCATATCTAATTATTCTTGTTAGACAAAACTAATGAAACGTTTTAGGATTCAAGTTTAAAATAATACATCTGAACTCCCAACTGTCCCGTCACGCCCGATCATTAGAGTGAAATAACCACATCGGTTGGCTGACACCGGAATAGACCTCGTCCTGAAATGATTATTCTTTTTTATTTATTTAACTTTCAAACATACTGTAGTGCATCTACCATTGATCATCCATATACATTGTACAGATATTCAAATAACATTCTGAGATATATTCCAGTAGCATATATATACTTTATGATTGATTAATAAATATAACTTCCAGTCACATTTTCTTCTTACGAAGTTCAAATGCCTAAGTACCTTGTATACCCTTCATACACGTCAAACACTTTTTTCACAAACATAAATTGTAGAAAATCGAGCCGATTGCAATGAAAAAATTTCAATTACATATCCGAACATCATTTGAAAACTATTATAAAAGTTGGCAGTTTCTGCAATCATTAACCAATCATTAAAATGGATATATCAAAAGATATTTGAGTTATTATTCCCCGGTGATTTATGCATGGAAATCCCCTTTTATAGCCAAATCTTTCAATCAACAAGATAACGTTTAAGCAGCATGACAAATCAAAATAGCACATGGCTACCCATATAACTGCGTTATCTAGAACCTATGCGTCATCAGTCTTCAACTTATATACAGACATGACCGTGAGACGAGATCAATGTGACATATTCATGTTAAAAACAATTCCTTCACCAGAAACTATTTTTCAACACGTTTTAGGACAGAGAGGACATACTCCAGTGAAAAGGTTTTGATGTCTTGAATAAATATGCAATTTGTGCCGACTGAGGATTTTTCAGACATTAAACATACTGCTTTTATTCACTATACGGCTATAAACCCTCCATCATATATTATGTATGAAACACGCATTCGTAATATCTCAATATAATTGACCCGTGGAGAGATGATGTCATCCAAACTATCACGAGTAGTAAACGTTTATTTTAATGGACAGTAAATCCTTAACAAGAACAAAACATGTAAATCTTCAATCGAACAAAAAAGTGTTATATAGTTATAATTAGGTCAGGTGTATTCTATTTTACAGGATGATGGTCATTGGGTTGTGCTGTCTGCCTACTTTGGTGATCTATTTCAATATCTTATACTACGTGAGCACATTAAACAATCTTTTAACGGAACTGTCAAAGAAGCAAATTGCCTTTGGGAAAAGGGAACCGACCACAAAGGTTCAATACAGCGTGAAGGGAGACCCCGTCCAACACATAGCATTCCTAAAAGTCCACAAAGCAGCCAGCACTACCGTCCAAAATATATTTCTACGCTACGGATATGAGCATAATCTTGTGTTTGCGCTTCCAGCAGGTAGCGATCCTGCTGGTGTTTCATCATTGACAAATAATGCAATCCTTTCCATACCGAAAAATGCAACTATCGATATTTTCTGCACACATGTAAGGTTCGACAGAGACGACTTCAAGGAAATGCTGCCTAATGACACCGTGTATATTGGAATCGTGAGAGAACCGTTCAGTCAGTTTAAATCAAATATACAGTTCCTTCGTCAAAAAGGATGGATCGACATACCCAATAAAGAGATACCTGTTTCTGAATACTTGTCTCTTAATGAAAAATATGTGAAAACGAGGGGTCGTGTTCGTATTCCCGTCACATACAATACAATGTCTCATGACTTTGGTTTTCCCAGTTGTTTATTCTGGAAGACAAATTATAATGCGATACAGGATTATTTACTTCAACTGAATGAGGACTTTAACATCGTCCTAATAATGGAGTTTCTTGACGAATCTATAGTGTTAATGCGACGAATCTTAAATTGGGACCTCAAATACGTTCTATATGGAAAACTGAACGCCATAAGAAATCCAGATAAGGATTTGAAGTTTGGGCCAAAAGAGGAAAAATTGTATCAAAACTGGGCAAAACTAGATTACGCTCTTTACTACTTTTTCCTTCAGAAATACAAAGAATGTATACGACACCAACCGCCTGACTTTTTTGAGGAGTTGGCCTACTTCAGAGAAACCAGAAATCAATATGATAATTTCTGTTCGACAATGTTAGCTGGTGGAACTAACATGACTAAACTTTCGTTTGGAGGAAGTGCATGGAATAAGCCATTTGTTATCAAAAGAGCACATTGTGATCAATTGTATATTCATGACGTCATATTTTTAGATATATTAAAACGTAAACAACTCCGAAACGTTTAAATTAGGTAAATATGATAACATATAAACTGTATGGGGTTTATAAATACAAAGACCACACAATTCTACTAAAACTGCGTTATATAGTCACCACTTGTCAAACAGAGTATTTCCCAATATAGAAATTAAGTCATTGACAACATCTGAACATCATGAACAAGGAAGGAAAACGTAAAACAGGGTTTTTGAAGACACAGTTCAGGAAACCATTTTAAGTATTGATCAATACAAAAAGCAACATTATCATTAAAACGAAAAATGATAATAGATACGGATAAGTCAAAGTATTATATCAACAAAAGGCCAGAATCTTCCACTTTTTGTAGCTTTCAAGAGATAAAGTGTTGTTCGTCGTTCACCGGGAGTAAAGAACACACTTTTTCCCAATATCTCCATTTTTCTTCTTTTAAGTGGGGTGGTAATGAGTTTAAAAATAATAAGGAAAGCAAAACAACATTTCTGAAAATATTTAATTACTCGGTTTAATCAAAATATCACTTTCATTGCCGCCTAAGGTATTATTTTATTCATTTCTTCAAGTTTCGTGGAAGTCTGAAATCCGCTTATCCGAGAATTTTTATGATGTTCCCTTTGATCAAAATTCATTTTTCCCCCAAAAAATTATGATCATCAATTTTCGTATCGTTCAGAGAGTCTAGCAAAAACAATAAGCACATTGACCTCTGTATTTTCTTCTGCATACTTTGAGATTACTGTCATCGAAAGGTAGATTACCTTGAGACTATGAAAATAATCAGTGAACATGTCGAAATGAGGTACCGTATGATATGAAAAGAAAAAGAAAGGAAATGCATACCCTTTCCCCTTTTTAGTACGAAAATAATATGTCTTACGGTTGAGATTATGTTCTGATTGGTATCTATTTAAGATAGCAGGTTTGTTAGTAACAGAACTATGTCAGAGATCGTTGGTAACCTATATATTTCCTTTTTCCATGAATTTATATGAAAATTTTCCTTTTGCTCTAGTGTCTCTCATTTCCTAGTGCCTTCCAGTGGGAAGTTTCAGTTCGGATAACATATATGTGTGCTCTAGAAAAAAAGATAATCTAGGTCTTTCAGACATGTTTTTAAATCCGTTGATATCTAAATATTATATTAAATTAATTATTGATATAGTTTTCTAAAAAGAATAATCATTTGTTTAAACTATGTCTTTAACAATAAGTAGGTGAGTGCTTAATTTGTAGAAAATGTCACAACGATCCCCTGTCTGTAAGTCCTATCGCATACTTTCAGTCTTGGAATCCTATATGACAAAGAAGATTTGCACCTGATAATTATTGTTTACTTTAAATGATTCGTGCACATAAGTAACAATACTTAGTTTTCAACAATAGCAAAGCGCCGATCAGAGGACATTGTCCTATGCATCTTTACGTAGGTTGTTTACAAAATAGTTTGTGTTAGTTTTTAGAAGCTCTAACTACTTGAATGGCTACATATACGTTTTTGCTATGGTGGTTAGGTACTGTACATATGTCACAACTAATCTATAACACAACAATGCCTTTCGGACATAAAAGCCATTATTTTCACATCCTTAAAATAAATTAAGTGTTAACGATTTTCTACTTGACGTATTTTGACACTAGGATGGGAAGCAATAATGTGCATTTCATGAAATCAAGATTGTATTCCGAATTTGATTTATGTTTTATGTGTTTTATTAACATTTGATTATAAATAAAATGTCCACAGGCACTTTAACATCAAACAATACGTTTACGTTAAGAGGATATGTATATATATAAATGTCCGCACCATATGGATTACATCGATGCTAATTCTTATTTCATACCTGAACGCGTATATCACAGATTAATGTCTTTGAGTAGCCATTACAGGTAACTACCGATTAAGCACTCCTTTTCAAACCATGACGATACAGTATATGGCAAATCAGGTCGATATACCCCCGTGTAAGAAAAATGTCAGAGTTTGATCTTAACGCAGGATATGATAACAATGTTTGAAGGGATATATCACAACGGGTCTAACGAGTAGATAAGGAACGTCTTGTTTGCCCACACCAGTCATTCCGACCCCCACCCCTACCCTTGTTTTGGTTATGTTTGGTTTCATTTTGTTTAACGTCCTATTAACAGCTTATGTCATTTAAGGACGTGCCTCCATATGTGTTGTGGAAGCGTGCATGTGTGTATGTGTGCTGGATACATGGTATGTTGGTGTTCTTGCCTCCTTGTGATAGCGCGGATCTGATGCCGACTTTATAGTGCTATATCACTGAAATACAATGCCGAAGGCACCAAGCACAGAAATCCGCCCGGTCACATTATATTGACTAAGGGTAAACCAGTTGTTGCCATTACCCTTAATGCTGAACGTTAAGCAAGGAATAACAACTATCATTTAAAGGACTTTGGTATGTCCCGGTCTGGGGACAGAACCCATTGTCTTCCTCACCTGGGCGAACGCTCAACATTAAAGCCAAGCTATTGCTAAGCAAGGCACTAGGAAATAGAAGGTAGTTAGAAGTAGAGAGAAATCTTAGATCCCAACTATTGCAATTGGTATATCAGATCTATTTTGGTCGCCTTTGTATCCTCAAGTAGAGGACACAAAAGCAAATCCCAACTTCTGCAGGGGGTTCCAACATTAGGCGCCTCTTACGATACAAGCAGTGGGTAATGGCAGGTGTATTCTTTTCTCGATCCCCGACTTGCCGGGTGCCTCGGTTTGGTGTTCATGTTGTTTTCTCTTCTATAAGCAATTATATGTCATCTTAGTTCATGTTGTTTGTATCGAGAAATGTTATATCCTTATGTATTGACGCCATTGTATATTACTTATACGTATTATTTTACTTTGTACATCACACCTGTTTTATAATAATATTGAATGTGTACATCCCTTTAACTACCAATTAATCATCGTCTGCATCAGTTTTGAGACTTAATATTCGTATGCGAATTCTGCCTTCCAAGTCTTGTGCTGCAATTGTACGGTGCAGTCATGTCTATAAATATAAAATGTATAAACAGTAACCAAGAGTCTATGAGATCTGCTAGAACATACTAGTTAAATATGACATTGCTAATAAAAACATTAGGGATAAAAGTATATTCAGTTTTGATTTATATTATATTTAGTGCACAATAATTTACGAATGATTCATACACGAATATGGCTAAATACAAAGTGATCCTTGTTTAAGTGAAATGAGATTGCTATAACATTTCACCTTAATAATCAAATATTAAGGGAAAAATTGTTAAGCCACACTTTAAATGACCATTTTCAGGCAAATGTATTCAAACCGAGACGTAATATACACTAAGGATAGGCGTAATAATGTACCGCCTACTTCTCTGACAATGTTGTTTTTCTTCAAATGTCCCAACAGGTTGATGTTGGATGTGTTGTACAAGGTCCATATTGTGTCATGTTAAATAAACATTTTTTTTAATATTATCAAGAAAATAATCACTTTCTTATGTCATTGTGACACGTGTGACATTGGTAGCTGGGTCACGTGACACGTGTGACATCGGTGGCTGGGTCACGTGACACGCCTATCGGAGTATAGATATAGCAGCAATTACAATGATCACACACCAGGCTAGCTGCCCGCTTCCATTCACTTGTTCCTCTGCAGAAAAATGGTAGCCTCTCTGCGTAAGCAATTTGTATGGTAAGTTTATTAATTGTGTAGGCAAAATATATTTCGTATCATATTTTGATAAGCTAGCTTTCATTGCTCGTGTCATTTCTCTTTTAATAATTGTTCATGTCATTTGTAAATTGAGCAAATCATATGATCCGTAATAACTAACGTCTTTCTTTATTTTTAACACATGTGATTCCAATTGAATATGTCCTTTTTTCATGCCAAAATACAACACATTACGTAACAAATAACGTTACATAACGCCTGTTATGTGACGTGATGTCAGCTACTGTAGCAATAGATTTTTGGGTCTCCGAATTTTAATTTTGCTATTGAAAACATTTACATCATGTAGTGCACACAAAAACTGTTTTCTATCACATTTTTAGTTTCTGGTTTATTTTGCAATGAAAAGATAAAATTGATTATTAGCATTCATAAAAACGTTTCACGTTTCCGTCTGTCTATGAAACAAAAAAACCTGACAAGTTCACTTTATTAAGAATCCATTGGATCAATATTAACGAATTGCTTCTATATTATTGACCGTTGTATTTATGGTATCTTTTCGCATATACAACTCGGGAACTATTGCCGCTCTCAGCAATACTGAGTCCATGTAATAGACATAATCTACACCTTTAAGGTAAACATATAAAGGTACTACTTAGTAATTCAATATTATACTTACTTCTATTTTTTAAGAATTATAACAGTAGATGGCTGCAGTGGCATATTCTGTGGTTCAGAGAATAAGTAATGCTAAGTGAATTTCATATTGGTAGACATGCAATATGAATCACGTAACTTTCTTTTCACTGTAATATCACATGCTAAAAGCATTGTATTTAATTTCAAGTGTAAAAACACTCGAGGTTCAACGAGTTGCTAATTATAAAAGCTTTCAAAATGCGTTTTTATTTTATCTACCCCATTGAAATAAACTGCAACATGCAAGATACAGAATACAAGAAACTTAATTTTTGTCGTATATGTGTAACATGAAACAGTAGCTCTAAAGAGCTATTCTTACGACATTCTCACCATACCGCTGGATATATTTGCCTTACTTTGGTGTAATGTCTTAGTGTCAACGTATATATTCGTTTACCAGGAGATACTGTATGCGTTTACAAACGATATTCTGCTGATGTGAAATCTTAATCTAATTTTGAAATATTTGTTGAATGTAAACTAATAGTTAATAAAAACATAATAAACACAGATATAGGTGCAGTAATTGTATACAGTATTGTATACTATATGACATAAACCCGAATCTTGATATTGTAGTGAGTTTTAACATTGATTATTAAAAGGAGAAAGTAATGACTTTTTTTACTATTATTTATTAATTTGATCGTTAATTGAAGGCATGTGAATCATGTGTCCCTTTTTTACCTATCATGAAGCCATAACGTTTTCTAATGATTTCCGTTTTTGTATTTACAGCTGTATGCTTAATTCAAAAAGGGAAATATCAAAATTTGTCAAATAATTTATGTCTGTTATCATTTACAAAAACGTGTATACATACATATATTAATTTCTCATATCATGTACAGATATAGATGATCGGAGTGCAATTATTATTTTAATGTTCGACTCCGTCAAATAATTATGGTTCAATCCTTCATTAAACAGCCACCATTTTGTAATAAAAGACTAACTTAAATCTACCCTGGTTTGTTTCAGGACTTTGGCCACTGGATTGTGCTGTCTTACTACATGGGTGTTTTATTGCAATCTAATAGCAAATGTGAACACATTAAACACAACTATGCCGAAACTGACTAAGAGACGATTAGCCATTGGACAAAAAGAACCAACCAATCACATCCGGTACAGTGTGAAAGGCGATCCCGTCCAACATATAGCGTTCATAAAGGTACACAAGGCAGCTAGTACCACCATTGAGAATATATTCCTACGCTACGGATACGAGCATGATCTAATTTTTGCTCTTCCAAGAAAAAAAGATCGCGGTGGTATAAAATTACTGACAAAACAAAATATCATCGCGATACCAGATAACAAACATATTGATATTTTCTGTACACACGTAAGGTTCGACAGAGACGACTTCAGTAGCATGCTTCCCAATGACACTGTGCATATTGGAATCGTGAGAGAACCGTTCAGTCAATTCGAATCCAGTATACGGTTCTTGCGTCAAAAAGCAGTGATAGACATACCGGTGAAAAATCCAGTGTACGAATATTTGGCTCATAATGATAAGCATATGAAAACTGGAGGAGATCGTATTCCAACAACTTATAATTTTATGTCATATGATTTTGGCTTTCCAATTGATTTGTTCTGGAAGACAGATTATAACGCTATGCAAGATTATTTACTTCAACTGAATGAGGACTTTGACATCGTCCTAATAATGGAGTTTCTCGATGAATCTATAGTGTTAATGCGACGTGTCCTACACTGGGACCTCAGGTACGTTCTATATGGTAAACTTAATGCTAAGAAAAACATAGATCCGCGATTGAAGTTTGGGCCAAATGAGGAAAAACTTTATCAGAATTGGGCAAAACTAGATTACGCTCTTTATTACTTTTTCCTTCAAAAACATAAAGAACGTTTACGAAAGCAACCACCCGATTTCTTTGAGGAGCTGGCCTACTTCAGAGAAACTAGAACTAAGTATGATAATTTTTGTTCTGCGTTAATGTCTGATGACGAGAACACAGCTACACTTTCATTTGAAGGAAGTGCGTGGAATAAGCCATTTGTTATCACAAGAGAACACTGTGAAAAGCTTTATATTCATGACGTCACCTTTATAAATATATTAAAAAGACGGCATTTGCAACTATTAAATGAATAAGTTCATTGGACAGAATTTCATAGATTTTCAATGTCAACATCACCCAGGAGGTCATTGTGACCAAAGATCAACCATGCGTTCTTCTGCAAAGAAAATGTGAGATGTTTTGGTATGACTCGCATCAGGCAAAAACCATTCATACTCGACTAATGCTGGCAGTTTACTTTACAAAAGAAATCATGACTTCCTTTTACTATCATTGACATTTCACATAATGCTCCTGCAGATCACATGGATAACACTGTAGGGCCCAGTGGTCACCACTTGTCATCACGGAGTGACAATACATATTGTCATACCAGGGTATACAGAGAAAACAGAAGAAAAAAGGCATCATTTGGCTTATAATACGCAATCCTAATAATAATTCCACTAGTTTTGAATTTGACACAGCAATAGAATTTGACAACATGGACTTTTCTGTCCCAAATGACATTTTGGTTTCACCTTTTATTTTTTTGAGGAGCTGCATAATCTTTCGGAGCAATCGAAATTTGAAACACACTCTTCAACAGACACACGTTAATAAATCAGTTTTAATATCAATACCATGGCAATTCTTGTTTATAGATGTTTTGCCTTCGAATACGAGTGAACAGATTGTGCACGAGTCACGAAAATTGGTAAAACAATTACATGTAAATTGAATCCTATATTTTATTCATGTGCCATTGTCTTTTGGGGTTTATTTCATACAAAAATGGTTAATAGTGTTCGTCTTTTCTTATTTAGCTTTGGCGCTTTGGCGTTATTTCGTTATTTCGCTTTGGCGGGTTTTCGTCTTTTCGTTATTTCGTTTTTTACGCCTGGCGATATTGCGCGACAAAGCGAAAAGACGAAATGTCATGTATAAGCCACCATAGTAAATCTATATATAACATTTCGTAAAGCAAAAATTGTTCTCAAATTTCATAGAATTTAGATCTAATATCCCAAACAATTTAGCAAGTGTTTGAGAAAATTACGTACATATATTATGAAGAGTTGTCTCCCTTGCGTTAACAACTCTGTGCCAAGCGATGAAGAATGTATAGATGTAAGGCCAATACGGATGTTAACATGAGTGTATATGTACATTATGTTGTCAATATGAACAGTGTTATAAAATTTAGAATTATTTCACAGTTTCATTTAATTGAATTTTTAGACACGGGATGCATGCAGTTGAAGCCTGCATCCTGATCATGATGCCATGCCTGTCCGATAGTGGTTGACCAATCTTGATATATCCTATATATATCATATATATAAAAATTTGCTATACTGTGAATTATGAGACCGTAACACTCTCGGGAATGATGTTCGTGATGTGATTTAGATTGTGAAGTCATGATAATACTTTGAAAACAAATATGAAATTTAATTATCATTTTATTGCTAAAGTCAACGAAAAATACAAACATCAGTTTAAAATGCATTCTGTTAACAATTGAAGTCCTATAATACCGAAACGGTTTCAGAGAATTATTCATAATTCGCAAACTTGCGTTATACGAATTGTCTGTAAATCTGTTCAGAAGTAAATGACTTTAAATTTTAACAAAATACAGTTTAATGCTTCATGGAAAATGTACATGTGCTACAATGTTTATCAATTTAAAGTCCTGGAACTCATCAAATAGTAAACTTGCATAGCCCTTTACTTTTTGTTTGAACACGTTAAGTTTTGAATTAAGCAATTGCCAATGAGTTTTCATAATGTGATGAGCTTAATCAGTGATTAGCTCAAATTTGTATATGTTATGTGTCACAACCATTAAACTTTCCATCTAGCAAATATCGAAGCAGTGTAAAATTACATGCAAAATAATGAGTTTTTAACTTGTATATTGAGCTAGTTATTCGAGGGTAAAAAAAGTCGACAGTGATTCAGCTAATCACCTTTTGAACAAAATTGATGGGCCCTGATCTATAACCTAGTCCAGCATTCAAGTCTTTAACCTTTGATTGTAAGTTGCAATACAAAGTAAATAAAATGTACTTGCATTTTATGATGAGTTTTGTCTTTTTCGCAAAATTTTACAGACCCAATATAACAATATCCGTTTATCTTTTTTTTTTTTTTTTTTTTTTTAAATGTTTCGCCTCTATATGTAGTTCTATTTTTGATAATATTTTTGATAACTAGTATTGAATTGTTTTATAGCTTTGAATAACAATCGAACATAATAGTACAACCTTATAAAATATTGTCATCAAAGACAATATCCAGTTGGAAACTCGAACGTGATGACAACTGGCCGTAAATTTTATAAACAAACCTACATCACTGGAAATATTTGAACACAATTTATTGCCTATAATCTTCACATTGATGAACACAAA
>JAUMHH010004061.1:0-11422 GCA_032359455.1 Chlamys rubida
AACGTCTGTCTAAACAATCCATAACGTGGGTGGAACGGGGGGCGGAGTCAGTTAAAACCTAAACAGATAAAATGTGTAGTCTAGATCTAGATCTTTACACACTAACTCCCCAAGCTTATGCGTTGTAGTGAATGTACATGTAGGTCAGTCTGCTATAAGCTATTGTCATGTACAATCCATAAGTATTTAGTCCTGAGTAAAGAACTGCAATGTAGTTCTGGTGTATTAGTCATATTGAATGTACTGCATAAGCCGTATATAGAGTCTCGGATCAAGTACTGCTTTGTAGCTCCATTAATTCAAATATGATCCACATACTGTTTTATAATGCCCTTGATTTAGCTTTAATATAAAAACCGTTTTGTGGTGCCTTTAAATCAGATATGATATAGGTGCTGTCTTGTGGCACCCGTAATTAAAATAGTATCCAAGTACTGGTCTTCCGGTACCCATATTTCACATATGATCGGACGACTGAAATAAATGAGAACAGAATATGATATAACAAGAAACAAATCATGCTTGTTGTAAATTTCTTCTAAACACTGAAAATACCGGAGTCTTCCATGAGAGTCCACACGAGCCTGTTTACAGTTTGCCATCTTATTTGGTAATTTCTCGATTACTTTCATCATGCACTTCCTTTATTGCAGACTCTTTCATATCGTGACTTCCACAATGGCGACATCTGCTGGTAAGTACCGACAGGTCACAACTGCACTGTGTCTAATTTCAATTCATTTCAGTCTTGATAACAAGTTTGCTTTAGATTAAAGTGCGATGGTATAAACCCAATATTTGCACATCCACATCAAAGTATTAGATAACCATAATGTAAGACACCTCAGAACCACATAAAATTTGCTGATATGTGTAGGTAGGAAATAATAAAAGATATATGATATTCGGAGCATCATTCAAATTTTAATCAACCTAACTAATATTTTATACATGTAGAATACAGATATGAGGGTGGTGAATTAACAGTGACGGAACAGATGCGCAGGGACTTTCAACAATTTGGATACATAATGATCAGGTAAACTTGGTAGACTATTTGACGACCTTAACATATTGTATATATTATATACAGTGTTCCTTATTCCATACGAGCCTTTCGGATTTGTTCATTCCGTAAACTGATCACCTAAAAAGGAGCGATATTCGAATAGATAGATGCTCTTTTTGTCACCTGTGTTGTATAACCATGTTTTAGAGTTATGTCAACTCCTCAATACTACTGCAAAATTGTTTGTCTTTTTCGTTAGAATTCGCGTAAAATCAATTAATGATGCCTCAACGTTGTTGGCAAAATCTTCATATACTTGTAGAAAACTAAAATGTTCACATTAACATTAATCCCCCTCGTGTGATGTCCTGATTCAGATGGTATGTGTATCATACTTGTTTATTTAGAGAGATATAATTCCCCACCCCCATCCCAATCCCTCCCCTATTTCCGTTTTATCAATTACAAGTTCCTAAATATCCTAAACGTGACCAGCGAATCATACCTTCTAGATTCGCTAGTCAATAAAGGTAAAATAATGTTATAAATGGTAGACAAAACTTGAAAATAGAACAATATGGCTATATTACGCAACACTGTCCTTCGTTTTTTCCCTGTTAATCGATGGTGTGTTTCCTTTACACATTCCTTGTTATTATGTTACGGTCACAACCACAAGTTGCGTGACAATAACGATGTGAAAAAGTTATATGATACATTGTACCACATGCTATAGAACAACTCAGCAAGTAGATACCATCAGGTTGTATTTGTTTGCATGTAAACTTATCTTTTTTCTTGTCAACGGTGTTATAATATACAACTGTGATGTGTAGGTATATGTGTTCTTCGTAATACTGATAAATACCACAACAACGAAATTACGACATGCAATAGTCTTGTTAACTAGATTCTGTCGTATCTGCTTCAAAAATACTAAAAACAAAAACATGAAAAAAACCTCCAACAAACATCAGTCGCCAAACGCATTTAGAAAATACAATATAATATAAATGTAGCATTGATATGAATCTGCTACATATTATTTGTTCGGAGACGTATTGCCATCTTTCAAAATGTCATATACTTATATAAGGATTGGTTATACACATTAACAATGGAAATACATGTTTGTATAAGTTGTTGCATTGTGACGATAATTTTGTAAAATTATATTTCATATCTAAAACAGCTCGACATTATCAATATTCTGATTATCGTCTATCTCTATCCTCTTTCCTATCCATCTATTTGTAACGATGAGAATAGAAGGAAATCTTATAGACAGTTAACATTAAAAATCATCTGAAAGAGGTCGGAATTTTTTAATCCAGTAATATCAGAAAAATATTGTAAAAGTTATTTAGCATTTTATCAATATTTACATGTATTTTGCAATAAGGAAATCCTGTAGAAAAGGTACATATAATGAGGCCTAAATATTCGTGTTTCGGTATGACTATGACGTGTGTTTAAGTATACATATACACTAAGGCTGGCCTCCATCGAAAGTTTCAACAACATACTTTAAACAATTCTAGGTGCTCTTCCAAATCAGTTTAGTTCCTGGTAAGCAATAATATATGATGATAGTGACGCGAAATATTTCTTTTAAACGCTATATATAGTCAGCGGAGAAACATTCTTTAGGGCAATACACATAAAATAATGGTACCTTATAAAATGTATAAACCTTTCAGTATGTAAATTCACATTATGTGGTAGTAGCTGACAGTAGAGTCGAGCATGAACGTTAGACACATACAATGTATATGAAGCTCAGATGAAACGTTCGTTTTGTGTGTTGAGGTATTTTTTATCATAACTCTGGAATTTAAAATACTCCATTACAATCTCATATTATTGTTAAGGTATAAACAATCCTGTCATGTTTTTTACTAAAAGGAATTCAGACAAAAAGTAATATATCTCTTTTTGTCACACAAACACGCAAGTACTATCGTTTTGACAATAGAACAAAGTATATAATGATTCCTCGTTATTATTCAGAATTGTTTAGTCATGTATATAAAATATTTTTGAAAAGAATGATCTAGAATTAACCGATTAATTTAAAAATCCAAAATATCAAATTGTATACTACACAGGAGCTTCACTTGTATATGACTGCTATCCTTTATAAAACAAATGGCTTTTAAATACATGTATGCATTACATATATATTGCTAAATTTCGACGTCCTTTGGACAATTTTCAATATCAATAGTTACATGTATAGTTTAAAAGCTAACAGTACTTATGCTTTCGACCAAAGAATGACAAAATAGAAGAAAACCTATCTAATTATCTTCACGTTGTTCGTTGATCGATTTAAAAATCTACCCCGAAGATTTTTTTGCATTGTAATGAAGTCCAACGCAGTTTGTGTTTGGCAAACGATCAAAGATTTTACCATGTGACACTTATATAAAATTACACATAATTTAAACATGAAATAATGTTATAAGAACTACATCCAAAGAACAGACATTGCTTCGTACTTATTCATTGTATTGACAAAGGCAGTGCTTGTTTAACGATATTAATAATGTTAAATAACCTGTCATTTCGTTTTATTTGTTCACATTCACAACGTCTCCAAATGTCGATGCAAAATCAATAATCTATATCTTACAAAGTCTGCTATTAAAAACACCAATAAACTATATCAGTGACTATGATATTGATATTGTTTGTATTAGTAATAAAACTCAAGTGACCAATGATGTACATGTAAAAAAAATGATTCAACAAACAGCATAAAATAACTACTTATTGTGCTTGTTTAAGAAACATTATGAAAGGTGCCACAAGAGGTGTAGCGAGTGTATCCTTCTGGAGTAAGAGGTCTTGTCTCCGTATCTTCTAAGGGCTTTATGATGCCATTATTGTCGTTTAAGTGTGTTTTCGGTACATGCGTTTTTATTGTTGTCTTCAAGTAATAATGTGCTTATCCAACACTACAAAAATACTGCCATTCTTATCATTCACGTGTGAGCCAGACGCGATATATATGCTGCTTAATCAAACAACACCGTTGAAACTCCAACTTAATAACATTCATTTGTTATTCTCCTGATTCCCAGGATGGGATGATGAGGATTGATTTGGTCCCAGTCTTTGGATATCAGGTGGGAATCAAAACGTCTATAAAGGATGGAATATTTTCAGGGGATTCGCCTTGGACAAAAATGGTGAAAATGAAGAAATCAATGATGTACAGCCTTTCTCTGATTATTTTATGTAGTGGATCCTGAAAGAAATATCAACAAACGAATTAGTGACATGTTGTTACCCTACATTGGTTAATTGACGTCACAAAAGACGTGTGATATGTATAAGGATATATTAGATGACACATTGTTTGTCTACACCCTCAAATATATGATTATAATCACGTGGAGGTCCATGATTTGTAACATTGACTTTTTTGCAGTAGATTCAGCAGATTAATATTCACTTCATGACGTCATTTTGATTGTTACGTCAATGCTCTCTGCCAAATGTAGTGTATTCTCACTTAAAATGTTCATATATTGTACGTTCAATCTTGGTCAATGATTTAAACATATAGCATCTAATATAACAATAAGGGACTTTTATTTCTGTGTCTCGGTCAACATCGCTATTGCTTTTTCATACTCATATAACCTCACATTCACCCCAACAAAAGCCCATGTTTGATCAAAATAAAGTGGTTAATTAAAGAACATGAACAGGAGTATATCAACAGCGGTATCATCTGATAGAAGATAAAATAATAAGTATCCACTGAATTAAAGTAATACACTAACACAACCACATGTTGTTAAATATGTTGATATATTATAAGATTTCGATGAAAAAGAAATGAAACACGCCAATTGTCTTTCTAAATGGAATGTATTGATGATAATAAGTTGAGCAAAGACAATTTCGGATTTCCCAGAAAGCTGTAAGGGTATCAACAGAGGACTTACCTGGTCTGTTTGTAGATAAGGATAACGCATGTATGGAGTGTGCAAGGATGCTATCCCCAATTTGATCATCAAGAAGATATTTTGAAAGTGTAGATACTCATTTGAACGTCTGCTGTTATTGGAAACCAATGCCTCTATTGATCGACATTCCGCATACAACATCAGTTGGTACTAAAAAGAAGATACAATCATACCAAAGTATTTTCTAGTTAGTTAGTTTGGAATCATTATGTTCGTTTTCTATCCAATTATTTAATTTGAAGCATTAATCGTGGTTTAATCGTATTACTGTAAATGGTCAAATGTAAGCGGTATATCTTATTGAGCGCCTCTTGCGCTCAAAATATTGTCCTAAATATGATAGCGCCAATTGAATTTCCGATATATTGTTTTCTATTGCATATTCAATTCATCCATTCGCCGATCTGTTACAATTCGCCAATCTTCTAACATTCGTTACTGCGCTAAAATTTGAAAGCCCTAAAATTTGAGTGAGCTTAAATTTAAGTGCGCTCAAATAAGCATGCCTACAGTATGACGTCATACATTTATGTTCGCAGAAAGGGCATTGAGATCTTGGGATATTGAAAAACTTCACCACTGTGTGACATTGCAACTGTCAGAGCATGACAAAATTCACATGACATTTACATTAGCTATGACAACATCGCTATCATGACGTCATCATTGAAACGTTGGTTTTTACTGATCTTCCCTCGAAGATAGCTGTTCTGCACATTTAACAAACATGAACAATAAAGAAATTTCTTCTTAAAATTTCTTTTTAAGGTGATAATAAATCTGAAATGGTAAATGTGAGTAGTAAGCTGATTGCGTAGTTTATGGAATAATCATTCCCAATAGGCCTTACAATTACAATAAATGCCACACAAATCAATGCGGAAGAGTTAACCAAGAAGTATGTTCGCTTTGAAGCTTCTATAATTTAGTATACATACCAACTCTTTGCAGGCTGAGTCATCTATTTCAAATATTCCTGTCGTATGGGACACCATGTTGACAATGTTTAGTGTAGCTGGAATAAATAAAGATTAATTATTATAAAATGACCAAAAGGGTCGGGAGGGGAAACAAGAACTACTCTTACTATCCTAAATCATAACCCTGAAAACGGATGCCTGCAACACCCCAAATAGGAATGCACAATTTGTATATACATGTATGTCTTTCACATTCATACAATAGTTATTTTTTTGTATTAAATCTGGTTAATTAATCTTACAGATTTATTTTGAATGCTGTGAGTATATCTACCTATGTGCTTTTTTTTGTTCAAGCCGTGTTCTATGGCAATCAGATGATATAACTGATTTAAATGTAACAAAATGGCACTTCTTCACCGGTAATGAGATAATACAGCTTCATGTGTAAATAAATATTATTGATTCACGTGCAACAATAAAGTACTGCTTTACGGATAAAAAGATATTACCGCTTCACGTTTAAAAACATAGTAATGCTTCACGTGTAAGAAGATAGTACTGATTAACGTGTAAAAAATGAATACTGCTTCATATGTATATAAATATATCTCCACGTGTAAAAAAAATATAGTACTTATTCACATGTAAAAAGATAGTATTGAATCAAGTGTAAAAAGATAGAGCTGATTCATGTGTAAAGAGATAGTATCATTTTAATTATAAAGAATTATTACAGCTCCATGTTTACACCCAAAACATTGTACTGCTTTAGGTGTAAAAAGAAAGTTCTTTTTTATGTGTAAAGAGATATAACAGCTTCACGTGTAGACAAAAAAATAATACTGGTTCACGTGAATCTGTATTATCTCTTTACATTTGAAACAGTACTACTTCTTTACACTTGAATTTGTAATATATCTTTACATGTGAAGCACTACTATCTATTTGCACACGAATCTGTAATATCTTTTTACATGTGAAGCAGTACTATGCCTTTACAATTGAATCTGTAATATCTCTTTACATGTGAAGCAGTACTATTTGTTTACGCTTGAATATGTAATAAATCTTATCATGTGAAGCTGTACTATATCTTTACACTTGAAAAAGTAATATCTGTTATATGTGAAGCTGGGATATCAAGTTACATGTAAAGCTGTGATCATAGATAGTACTAATTCAGATGTAAAGAGATACTACAGTTTCACGTGTGAAAGGATATTACTGCTTCATGTGTTAAAATAAAATACTCCTTCATATGTCAAAAGATAGTACTACTTCACATGTTACTAGATACTAAAGGTGGATACAGATAGTACTACTGAACATGTAAAGAGACATTACCGTTTCACATGTTAAAAGATAGAACTGCTTCACATGTTAAAAGATAAGAATATCCATTGTATTCAATTCCATTATTGCAATCGAACCATTAACATAAGAACACCGACTATATCAACGATTACACCCTCTTAAAATAAAAAAAAGATACTACAGGTGTATACAGATAGAACTACTGAACATGTAAAGAGACATTACCGTTTCACATGTTAAAAGATAAGAATATCCATTATATTCAATTCCATTATTGCAATCGAACCATTAACATAGGAACACCGACTATATTAACGATTACACCCTCTTAAAGTAATAAATGTGATGCAGAAATCTAAATAAAGTAAACATGTTATGCACAACATGCGTCATAAGAATGAAAACGTATGTCTAATGTATTAAAAAACATGTAGAAAACAGTGAAATGGGGTAATGTGTATATTATAACCCTATATAAGGTTATACATTTAAAACTTCCTTCTACAACAAAATATTTAATATTTTTACTTAAATTTCATTTAGGCCGTACCGAGACGAATTCTAGCTACAAGGTTAAGCCCTATTCGGGTATTGATAACACACTTAAACACACAACGGGGATGTACATGTGTGTTGAAAAACAACGCATGCAAACGTCACAGTACTAATGGCTATAATTAGCAAGGTGAAGGATTGGTTATTTTCCATGACAAACATAAACAATTGGATATAAAGGCAACACCGATAACACGTGTTCGTAACTTAAGAAGCCCTTGACCAATCGCGTGGTCATTCCTCGTTGCTATAAAGACAAACAGAAGTTAGAGATATACATCCACTCTATGCTATAACGTCGAACAGTGTAGTCATGGTTTATATCGTACTGTTGAGGCTAGCGCTTTTAATTATAATCATTTATCGGATTTACCATTTAATCACATTTGTTTTATTTTACAGATCCGATAATGAGCTATATAGTTGTTAAAATGCCTATATCTTCAATAATATTTTGATTAAATAGGGAGTTTTCGCTATTTTTATTGCATGGCTCTTCTGAATTTGTGAGCTTTTCCCGTGATCATCAGACGCTGATACATAAGTCAATTCTTGTAATGGATATATTACAATGGAATTTTATATCGGCATGTTTATCAACCGGCGAACATAATATCATGTTTTTGTCGATATAAGCTCAATCAGTTAAACGTAAGTATGGATCACTATTATAAGTGTGAATCTGCTCCGTAATTAAGCAACCTACAGGCTGCAATATAAACAATTATTTAACGAGATTGAAACGCTAATTACTATGTAAGAGTTAACCAGTCAAAAGGCAGCTATGATAATGATGTCATTTCCGGATTGATCCCGTGATAGTAGAGCTGATGTAATCAAATAATAGAATGCTTTCGAACGACTGTGAGTTTTTGAAGATAAATATCTTTTTGCAAAATTCTATGAATGATACCGTTAAAAATCAATCTTATTTATACATTAGTTTACAATCATGGCTAATTACTCTGCATAGAAGCTCCGTAGAAAGAACGATATGTATAGATATATATATAGCCTCTAGGAAATCATAAAATGTTTAATAGGATGTGTTCGTTAATTTGATATTTACATGCTGTAATCGAGATTTCAGTATAATCAAACATCATCGAAATATACCGACACAGTTCTCTAAAGAATGAATCTAAACGATGCATGTATTGCTTTTAAACGACGATAAACTTATGAAACGCAAGACTTGTACTTACAGTCGCTGGAGTCCAATTTTACTAGAACTGCGCATGTATGAATAAATGTATCCGGTTAAAAAGTCGTATTTTATAATAACAAGGATCTTCCGAAATCATGAAAATTATCCGAAATCGTCATTTGTTAATAATAAAATGGTATCATAAGGGATATGGGTTGTTTCGTTATTTTCAAATGCAACCATTGTGAAATGATTGACGCTTATATCAAGTCAATAATTGTTTTACCAATGATTATAATTTGGTTCGTTTCGTTCGAATAGAACACTCTTTATACATTTCAAGTGTTTCCTGTTTAATTTTAGTTCTTACCTACATGTCATACTCTTGCATATATTAAATGCTTATAAACATCAATACAACATACAATTTCACACAAACATGTCCAAATGTCGTTTTTCCTGACTGTTTTTATTTTAATTATTACATGTAAAGAACAGATATCAACGCCATTCAAATTACATATTAGCATTGAGGTTTTTGTGCAATGCAATTCAAATATAAGGAACGTGTACGTGAAGCTTAACATGATAAATATAAATATGTACTCTATACTTTAAAACGTACTACAATGTTACTATAAAGATGTTGCCTTTGGTTCAAATATTAGTATATCTTTCTTGGTTGATTTGGAATAGAAATAGTCCGTCCTTGACAGATGCAACTTGTATTTTCCATGTAAACATCAAGCAGGTATCAAATTGATAGTATTCCTTATTCCACAATACAGTCAACAAAACTCCCACAAAATATAATCTTAATCTTATTCTTATCAGCTCCAAATAAAAATTACATTTAAATTTATTTTCATAGAAATGTGAAATTCTGTATCGCCTATTTGAAATAAAGTATGTTTTTTGATATTTTAGTAGAAACATAGATCACATATATACAATTACAATGAAATATTAATAGTTTGCAATCATCAAACAGCACCTTTACACATAAGGTACAGATACCCAAACATTAAATTACACACAAGAAGGATTCTACAGCATAGGAGCAATTTAAACGTTATTATCTCAGTTGTTCATATACTTTGTACATAATTAAATAAATTCAAATGTTTCTCATAAACAGCGAATGTTAAACTGAATATTACCTTTGTCGTAAATCATATTCTCATTGGAAATGCCGTCCTGGTAAAACGAAAATCATTATTTCAGGTTCATCGTAACACATTGCTGTATAGTTGTATCACTACTCTTAACTATCAATTAATTAAAAGTCCGTTGTGCATGTGTAGAATAGTTAATTGTGGTAGTCAAAAAATATGTTATGATAATAAGTTATGATTTATACCATTTTTTGTAGAAAACTCCACCTGCTATCTGAATTTCATTGTAATACCAAATCGGGACTTTTCATGTTTACCTGAAACATTGTATCATTATACTTTGAATTAAGTTTTCACTATGATTAAAGGGCATCACTGCAAAAAATAGTTTCACACTTGCTCACACAAAGATAAAACTAGTCAATATCACAATTTTCTAAAAGCACTGTATCACTCTATAATTGTAATATAGCTTGCCATTTCCCAGTACTAAGAAATGAGATGTTTTTAGTTTGCATTAATCCTATAGCAATATCGAACATAGCTAGCTTACGTACATAGTAAGTCTGCACAATTATGTAGACATCAACCAGCCTCCGAAACAACACACTTTACGTAGAGAAATGAAACATAAAATTACACACATGACATACTACATCACATGGAAAGTTCAAGCTCCGTTATCTATTTTGTTTATATCTACATTCATAATCAATTAAAAGATGTTGCATTAGCAGCAAATAAACTGATTGTACTTTTTTTCTTTTTTTTAATACATCATATTCTCAAAGGGACATCACGGCGAAGCATATCTTTTTCATTTTTTTTCAAATACTACATTAACATATCGAGTGAGTCTCCTTATGCAAAATAACGGTCGGATTTGGATGATATATATTCATAAAAATGAATAATTTTAAGATAGGTATCGGGATTTTTACCTGTCTGCCCAACGTTTTGTTAAAGGATTTTGTTCTACTTGCGCATGCGCATAGCACTCCATTTCATTGTAAACAAAATAACTGGCCGTGGGAAGTGAGTGAGAGGAAATCGTTACCGCGTCAGCTACGAAGCGAAAAGTTGCCAAATGGTTAAAAGATAGCGCAAGGATTACGTTACCGAAGCATTATTGCAGGTGGGAAGTATTCAAAGGAGAAAATAACTGCCCTAACAATTAGTATGGTGCATGTATTCTTCCAGATAGCCGGTATAAAGCTGAAATGGAATCGACAGAAATGCTGTTTATGTTATGAATAAATATTTAAAAATATCAACCACGCTAGTATCTTTGTTTAAGTTGGAACACAGATGAACTTATTTTGTTATGTTAATGGGCATGTATCGGAGAGAGGTTACTTTGCGTTTCTATATACTGTAGT
>JAUMHH010004083.1:0-11422 GCA_032359455.1 Chlamys rubida
GTACTGTATTTTCAGATTTTGAACTAGGTTGCACTAGTTTACTAAATAATTCCATATATGTACATGCAGTTAGTTTTAAAGCACTATAGAAACATAATCTACACATATTCAGTAAATTTTTATTTTTCTAAACATCTTTAAAATCCACAGATGTCAGTAGAGATGAGGAGATTTAAACATGATTTAGTCTGGAGCATCCTTGGGCCAAGCCCAAGTTGATTAAGCATTGTATTAATGAAATTGTATAAAAAAAAAAGGGGGGGGGGGGGGGTTGATCCCGAATGGAAAATAAGGATAACCATTCAAAAACCAACATTCCTTCAAGATGGGAAAATGGATTTGTCTAATTCGTCTTGATCATTCTTGGGACAAGTGACTCAACTCTGTATAAACAGAGAGTGTGCATTTACTTAGGGGCTTTAGAGCAGGGGCCGACCCAACAGGGCAAATAGAGGGGGCTTTAGAGCAGGGGCCGACCCAACAGGGCAAAAGGGGCTTTAGAGCAGGGGCCGACCCAACAGGGCAAAAAGACATATAAAATTTAACAGTCTGCTCCATTATTTTGGGTGAAGAGATTGATCTAGATGGCCCAAAGGAACTCAACATTATATAAATAAGAAGTATAAATGGTTACGTTGTGGTCAGTAGGGTTTTGATTCCTCAGGGAGCTATTACTGTTGCCCTATAGGCTTCTGTTTAGTCAGTATTGGCTAGGAATTCAAAGCTTCTGAATGCCAATAAACTTTTTTGTTTGACCCAAATCATGGCATCGGAAATGACTGACCTTACATTTTTCAAAAAATTTACTATAAAATGGGAAATGTATTTGATTAAAAACAGATACTTAATAAATGGACGTGTTTACACACCTGTTTTAGATTGTGAAGAATGAGGTATGGACTTGGGTTCAGGGTATGTGCCCCAGGTGTCCCACACAATACCCCCTGTCACTGTTATAATGCTGGTACTAAAACCTCTCTGATACACTTTACCTGTCAGATTTAACATGAAAGACTAAAGAATCTGTTTACTTAGGACTATCACAATAAAAAGGAACGGATCCCGCCAGAGATTGGTGGTGACTAGAATGTGTTTGGTCTGTCAATACCGTACCCTGTGACATTGTGTTGGGAGGTTGATGGTGGGGGGTTCTGTCTCGTACACTTGAGATTCACTAGGAACACACAGACTCCAATACCATCAGATTTGGATTATCCAGTGTGTGTACATATACCAGTCATATGAAGGTTTCATGAGCTTACACCAGGAGATGTGATCCTGATTTTACCATCGAGGAATGCTTGTACATTCATGTAATACAAAGACATTGTATTATCTTAACTCATTCACCCCTAAAATTTCATAATGAACTATTCCAACCTTTGAATTGGAAGGGTTCAAATGTGTCTTCAGGGGTAAATGAGTTAAAACATTATAAACCGAACTGCCCAAAAGGCTGTGGCTTATTTTCTGTGACCCATCTTTGTTAACTACTACTCCTGAGCAGCTAAATGGATTTTGACCAAATTTCGTATGGAGTATTCCTAGGCCAACAGAACTCAACGTTGCATATATGAAATTTGTCCCCCTCCCCACATGGGGAAGGAAGAGTAGTGGGCCCCAATATGAAATAAGGATAAATCTTTAAAAGACTTACTTTTTCAGTACATGTACAGGGTTTTTGACCTACTTTATTTGTTGTAGAGGATCCCTAGGCCAAAGGGGACTCGATCCTGTTGTATAAACAAAGTATGTGAGTCGGGGGACGTATGCAGGCAAAAGCTAGGGGCCACATATAGTACCGTAGATATAAAATATAGTGTAATAATGGCCAGCAGTACTGGAAGATGCATACAGAAATAAGGATTTCAACATGTTTAACGATTTCCATTGTTTATTTTTTAGCTTTTCTCAGCATGTGTTTTGTCTTTTGAGGTAAACTGTTCAGGCCCCTTAGGCCTCTTGTCTGAGATCCAACCATAGCTTGTTATTAACCCTTTCACCCCTATGTAACTTTAGTAAACTCTTCCATGCATTGATTTGGATGAGTCCATTATGGTCTACAGTGATGAAAGGGTTAAAATTTGTCAACATTACGTTAAATGTTATGAAGCTTATTACATTGAGCTGTTTACAGAATGAGGAATTTTAAGATGCATGTCTACTGTGTTATAGAATAACATTGATGATATGCCTCCTTGTAATAGGGAACAGCTAGGTTATAAAAATTATATACAGTGTTACAAACTGGAAATAAATGGTACACATAGGGTTTTACATGCCAATATAGAATTTACGACATTTTAATTATTATCATTAAGGAGAAATTTGTAAGAGTATTACTGTACCCCTCAATAGAGTACCGTTAATTGTTGTAATTATCAGCTGTTTAGGTATGTTTCGTATGACAGTATAACATTGATCTTTGAATTAATGGTGTAACAGGCTCCGTGTGTCAAAGTTAATTTTACCTGTCGGACGGAGTGTTGTGAACATGTCCACTGATTGTTACCCGACTATTGACCGATCATTATCTTAGCATTGTGAATCTTTGCATTCCTGTTCGTTGTATGGAGAGGTTTTGTTCTCGCGTTCACAATAGAGGTTGCTGACTGTGTTACGGTGTTCGGGTATTCAAATGAGTCAGGTTCATGGCCTACGGGTCCTCATTGTTTTGGGCCAGCGATCAGTGTCTGTCTACAAGGAGAAGCCACGAGGTTTGTGTTACAATAATATTGGTTTTAGAAGTAATATGTCACTAATATATTGTCTCGGAGATACAAACAAATTACTGTAATATTTCTTGAATCCAATTTAGATATATATTCTGCATTTGTTACATTGTATGAATTCATATTTGTGTTTGTATCATGAAGCAATTTTCAAAAGTTGTGAATGAAGAAATCCTTTCCCTGTGATATACTTTAGTCAGGGTAAATATTACAAATGTTGTAAATAACAACAGTCCCAGTAAAAGGATTGTGATCATTGGTGGGAAGAAACAAGTATTACTATCGTCACGGTGATAAATATCTGTGTTAGTTAGTAATTGGCCAATGATCAGATAAGATTGACTTGTTTAGACCTGTATATAACTATATAACAGAATCTATCATCCATCATTTGTACTTGAATTCTCCTCACATTTCTACAGGAACACACCACAAGGGAGGTAACTAAACACACTAAATGGTGGCAAAATAATACCCCATATTACAACAGAACTATTACAAATCTTAACAATTAGGAAGTATACATTAAAATTTTACTTTATAAGGAAACTTAACTCATTGACCCCTGAAGACACATTTGATCTCCTCCAATTCAAAGGTTGGAATAGTTCATTATGAAATTTCAGGGGTGAATGAGTTAACAAGATACAAAATTGCTCACAACATGCTGTATTTAACCTAATGATGGTGCCTGCCCAAATAAGGGTACGGCCACTGATTGTCAAGATAGAACTCAAATGTTTATTGTCAAAAGTTGATCCACCAATCTGGCACTGTTTTCAGTTAAGACAGTGACATATATAAGTATAATATTTATAAATGAGATAGTTTTCCTGGTGTAGTACCTCCTATTAACTCATCGACCCCTGAAGACACATTTGAACTCTTCCAATTCAAAGGTTGGAATAGTTCATTATAAAATTTCAGGGGTGAATGAGTTAACCTCTTCTGTCTGTTAAATATTGTATTTAACTTGAGCTACCTCCCTTCCCACACTCGCACTATAGTAGAACTGTAAAAGTCTCATCTGGAAAAGTTGGAAAAGCTGGAGCGTTTTAGAAAGTTTTCTATCTAAGTATCACGAAAGCACTGACAACAAGGATGCATCAATCTGAATAATTTGCTGTCCAGGCAACAAATTACATGTTCAGACCCATAAACATAATCAGCTGTAACTATAATGCCTTTCCAATGTGAAACTTTCTGACAGGGAATGATTTATACCACTGGCCATGGATCACAGTAGGACCCCAGAGCTCAATTGTGTCCAGTCTCTTGTAAAGCAGGCATCCTCTATGGCATCGGCACCCTACCTGGATTTAAATCTCTAGCATCTATGTATAAAGACACACTTTTAGATACTATCCACGAGCTGCTGGTTATGAGCCCTGATGAGCTTTATACTGAGCTCTTTGTTGAGCTTTATGGTGATTAGGACCTCTGGAAAATGTAAAATGAATCCCCTAACTGCCAATTAATATCAGCCATCTGCATTCTCTACAGACGAACACCCATAAACCTGGACACAGTATTTAGATATGGACATGGAGTTAGCTCCCTTATTTTCCAGGTCCTTCACGCCTTTGACAAGGATTCTTCTTTCATTTGGTTATTTTGGCGACTTTTTATACAAAGATTTGTCGCTGCATCGTCACATTTCCTTTTCACAAGATCCTTTGCAACATTGAGCTTTTCACTTGAGTCTTTGTGTCACGTTGGCCAGAGCCACAGCGAACGCCTGTATGGCTGTGAACGGGTACTGGAAGTCTAGCGTGTAGGCATTACTGTCTATCCTACCAAACTGCATAACCTGGAAAACACAGAAAACATTCAGTCACAAAACCAACATCATCAAGACCGACAAGCATCGATCATTACAAAACTGGCAGAAGAAACATATTTGGGAACGTAAAAGCCGTATCCCGGGAAACTTCCCCCCAGTCAGATATTTGTCCTTAGCCGATGAGATCCATGGTTGCCTAGTGTTGATTTGGCCCTTTGCATGCAATGACTATACATTGTATGTTTGTGTACTGATATTTGCTGTGATGATAAATTTGCTCTCATTGGGGAGTGCGAAAAAGGCGAAAGTTAGTTAAGCTGAAAATTTCCTGGTATACTGTATAGAAAGGGTGTGGCATTTGATATTTTTGTTCTGTTAAAAGCTCTGCAGAGCAATGCTTTCTGTTGTTGTATATGTCCACTAAGTTAAAATTGTATCTATCTAGATTACATTTAACCTATTCATTCTGCTGATATCAATACGTTTATTATATTGATACATGTGACATCTATTTATTAGAGTGATGTCACTGATTCAGTTGGAAGTATAATAATTTGTAATATTATAGCGATATAAACATTTAAGGATCTCTGTCCCCTGACAATAATTTTTTTGTACATACATTAACTTCTCATTAATTTCGTTTCTGACCTAACTGTAGCACATTTGGCCAGGACATTAAGGTTGACCAGATCAGTTTGAGTGACGGTATAACAACCTGAAGTCCTGGGTTTAAGTCCTGGTCTAACCCTACTGACACTTTTACACTCAAAACACAGGTGTTGATAATATTTTATTTTATTTTTATTATTTTTTCATAAAAGTCCTGCAAGGTATGCTTTTTTATAAGAAATGATTTATCAAAGCTATGGTCATGCCAGAAATTACAGTCACCCGGTACCAGTGCGCAGTTACAGTTTTTGGCAGCGGTACAGGGAACCTCAAGTAGGATGAAAAAACTGTTTTGGTTATAAGAGCGGAGTCATGTAACTAAGCACATTGTTCTGTTACTAAGCACACACTCACAATGTGTCAGCACTGGCTTAAACTAGAGTCAAGTATTTTTTCTCCCATTTCCCTTCCTACAACCAACACAAAAACAACTAGTACACATCAGCCAAATTCATTAGCGATGTCTAAATCTGTCAAGCCATATAAATGGATTACGGCTTACACTGCAGTAGTACAGCCACACAGGTTTCCTGTCAACTAACAGTAAGCTCCCAATGTCACCAAAAGGTCAATTTATTTTTTATCTCAGTTTCATATTTTTTCAGCTATGGAACTGTAAAGTTACACTATTGAAGAGGCGTCTTTGATTGAAATGCTTTGGTTCCATGGTACCATGCTTTGTAATTCTTGCCAGTATGAAGTGTATCAGGAATGGTGAATACTTACCGTAAATGCCCTGTCATTATATATGTTGAATATCTACCGTAAATGCCCTTCCATATAATTCCTATTAATTTATCTGTATCAGAAATATTGAATATTTACCGTAAATGCCCTGCCATGTAATTCGCATGTAATTCTATCAATACCGGTATATATCTGTATAAAAAAAAAGTGAATATTTTTCGTAAATGCTCTTCCATGTTCTTCCTCTTAAAACGTATGTGTGTATCAGAAATATTGAACATTTACCGTAAATGCTCTGCCATGTTATTTCTGTCGACATATACCGGTATGGGCATCAGAAATAATGAATATTTACTATAAATACCCTTTATTCGTGTCTAACAGTAACCCTGACACAGGCTTCCCTCCTCACTAAAGAGTGGCACCAGACTTACTTCCCTCCTCACTAAAGACTGGCACCAGACTTACTTCCCTCCTCACTACAGAGTGGCACCAGACTTAATTCCCTCAGATCCAATTCTGCCTTTATTAGTTTATCAATAAGATAAATATTATATGTTATAAGACTCCTACATTGGCTTGCCAACAGGTCCGACCAATCACAAGTAGAGTGTTGGTTTTGCGACTTATCTGAAGTATTTCTCGATGTCCTTGTAATGATTTAGTTCTATAACTAGCCATTTCTCAGGAGCTTAGGTGTCTAAATATACAGGTATTAAACCCAGTAGTCTGTCACTGCTCATGTTTGATTCTACTGTGTACTTAGCTCTACATAGAAAATCTTTATGGTATTGAATAACTATACATATTTATGGTAGGGTATCATGACTTTACCCTCCCCCAACTCATCTGCCTGCCCCTAAACCTGAAGCATTCAAACTGGCATGGCTGTCTATAAACACGTAATACTCACTGATATTCTAACTTACAGTTCATGTATTTGATTGCCTCTGAATACTACATCACTCTAAAACCCTCAAACTTCTTAACTCATTGACCCCTGAAGACACATTTAGACTCTTCCAATTCAAAGGTTGGAATAGTGCATTCTGAAATTTCAGGGGTGAATGAGTTAACCTACTTGCCTAACCATCAAACCGTAAATCTCCCAAACCTTCTTGCCTACCACTTGACCCTTAATTTCTGCAACTCATCTTTATGCACCTAAACCCTAAATCTCCCAATCTCCCAAACTCACCTGCCCCTAAACCTGACATCTCCCAACACTTCTGCCTGCCCCTAAATCTGTGATCTCTTTGACTCACCTGCGTGCCCCTACACCCTTAATTCTGTAACTCATCTACCTACCCCTTAACCTGAAATTTTACCTACTCACCTGCTTGCCCCTGAACCCGAAATCTCTGTTACTCAACCTGCCAACCCCTAAACCCAAAATCTCTCCTACTGTTACTTACCTGCCTGCCTGCCCCTAAACAAAAAATCTCCACAACTCACCCCCCTGCCCCTAAATCGTTACATCTCCCCAACTCACCTGCCTGCCCCTGAACTCTATCTGGAAGTTTTTGGCTGATTCCTGTGTGACCCGGCCCCCAAAGTCGAGCTGGTAAACCTGACTGTTTTCATTCCAGAGCGGAGCTTTGTTGTGCATCACAAATTGTCGCATCCCCATCGGCGGAAAGCTTGATCTCTCCTCACTCTTCCGTCGCACCTTTCGTAACTAGGGAAACAAACCAATCATCAAAAGATTTGTCATGGGTTATTTTGAATGACACATTATTATAATGAGATGGTACGAAACAAAATCCCAGGAATACAATTTCTGTAACTGCTATATTTTGAAACAAATCTGTAACTTACCTTTTGTTTAAATTGAGCTTTCTGGAATGATTCTAAATTCTTATAATTGTGAGTAAAACGGATCTCCTCGACAGATGAGGACAGATCCTCGTCGGAACTTTCCATCTGTGTGGAAGAGTACTTTGACTTGCGTTTGAATATTGGGCTGTAATGTTTACACTTTCCTTTAAGAACTTCCTCCCGGAGTTTCCTTGTTGGCGAGTCCCCTTTCGGACTTCTCCGTATAGGGGATGCCGGGAGAGATGCACTGTGATTTATTTCAAAGTCGGGAGTACTTATAGAATACGGGTCTCTATGGAGACCAGTGCTGTGTTCACTCTCCCCAAAGAAATCCTTGGATTTGAGATTGCATGATTGTGACTTAGGGGAATAGGAAGGACTACTTGTTATACTTTCGTTATCTGTCAAGTTGGCGTGCGAATCCATGAAATCTACACTGCCATCTTCTGTTGCTAAGGAATCTACACTCTCTCTCCTGTCAAATAACAATTCCGACACATCCTTCCCAGCATCCTTCAGTAATTCCTCCGATGCTGCAAGGTACAGACGCTTTTGATGTTCGGACGTGAGGTTTGAAGTAGGTGTCAGTTGACTAGAATCACAAATGACCGTGTTTTCGTGGTTCGGCTCCACGGTTTTGCTGTAATCCTTGTCATCGTCAATAAATTTAATCCCACAGTTGGCACGATCTGCCCACCGGTTTTCCTCGTCATATTTCATAATGTGTTCAACTTCATTGTGTAAACTTGTTCGCATAACGCCATTCATTGTGGGACTGTGGTTCAATTCCGAATTACCACAATCCTCCGGAGCAGACGAAACATTTACCTCCGTCATTTGAGATCCTGTGGAAAAAGGGAAATTTTTTACCTTTGGCTTGGCACCTTGGCCGACATATTTATCTTTGAGCACTGAATTGGAGTCACAATTAAAGGCATTATTTTGAGCAAGAGATTCGGTAGCGGGTGACAGTGACCTATTTTTCATGTTAGGCGTCCTTGAAGGTCGCTCAGTACCGACTAAAACATTACTGATACCGCAACTGTCACCCATTAGGTCCAAGACGGGTTTGTTATCTTCACTGTGATTGGTTGAAGAATTGGATGGAAGCACATCAACTACAACTTGATTTTTGTTGTTGCTCCCGGCAACGGATGTTTCTGTGACCACAAGTATTCCTTCATCATGGCAGTAATCCCCACCATCATACAGCATCTCATCAAAAGCTGTAAAATGACAAATAGAAATATATTGGACAGTAACTTTGACAATGTATAATTTCAACAAAATAGTAAGAGGCCCACAAGACCTGTAAGTGATAGAAATGTGGATTGAGGTCATCTCATTGAAAAACAAAAGAAGTTGATGGACAGACAGATGACAGAGGACATCAATAGCACACCATAGGCTGGCTCTTTTGATGTGGCGAGTTAAAGATGACTAATTCATTTTACTTGTAATTTCTGAAATTCACAAAGCATGATGGGAAATGAAAATGAATGGCTACCCTGTTGGTTAAAATATTCAAGCGACAGAATAAAATTAGCATAGTTGTTTGAGATAGTGAATAGTTTTTCACATCATTTTTAACTCCAATGTGCATTGATGTAAAAATAATTTGAATAAACATTGGAATCAGAATACTTTCTCTTGAAATAAGCCAATATGGTGTTCACCTGAAATATCACAATGAAATATTGTCAAACAGCACAAACATTTTCGAAGAAGTTTTAGCTTTCAAAATTACCAAATTTCCTGACAAAATTTCCTAATGCATAATTTTACTTGCCATAGAATATTTTTTCAAATGAAAGTACATTTACTTCTGTTTTCCTTGGACAACTTTACATTGAGTGAAGATTGATAACGACCAGTTTGATCATTTTTTCACATTTTCCAAAACTGTACAACATAATGAAGCAGTATAGATCACGGACATCTGCCCTTTGTCTTTGTAAACATACATGACTGGTCACTCTCCTCTTCTATGGCCCGAGCTGGTGAAAAGTTAGGGTCACGGCTGAGTAGCTGACCGTCACTGCGTATCTCGGTGACCGTGATGGTCATTTGCCGAGGCTGGAGGTGGAGTAGACTTGTCTTGTAGAGGATGTGACCCAGATCCTCGGGCAGTAATGGCATTGTCCCCGTGATGTGGAACTTAGTTCCCCAAATATTGGATGTCACTTCTACCAGCTTGGAGCTCTGTCAAAGAAATTTTTGTTATCAACAACTTTGTCAATTCCAATCATTTGAAGTCATACTTCAGGCCTATGGTGTGTGATTTCCATTTTTATTACATTTCTAGCTGTGAAATACATAGGGTCTTTGATGAATTTCTATTAGTAAGATATTCATGAAACTAATGTGGAAGTTTTTATCTTAACAAGGATCTGTCATGCTAAGAGAACCTTTCATAAATCTTCTAGGGAAATGGAAATAAATTCAAGATAATTTTTATTAGATCAACAACATGACCATCCTCTACTGTTCAACATCACAATTCTGACAGCATGTGCATTGTCTTCAATGTGAAGAATATGGCATGATTATATTCGCTAAATAACACAGAAGTAACGTGATAAAAGGTTTTAGAGTGAACGGATATCCTCTGTGTATTAATAGTGGGGTAATTTGAATTAATATTTAAATTTACAATGTTTCACGATCTGGCCATAATGAATTTTTAATTATTTAGATTACACAGGAAATTCTAGTGGGTATATTGCAGCATGGCCAGGATGTTCACAGCCCATGAAATTTAGTTTTAAAATTATGGGATTTTTAAAACAAACCCAATTATTTTTTTTTTTTTTTTAATTCATGAAAGCAGAAATGTGTTTGAGAGACGTACAGATATCATATATGGCTAAAACCTTGAGACAAAGTAAAATTTTAAGTAAAGACGACCTGTTGATGGAACACCAAATGTGTCGAAACATGTCAACATCGTAATAAAAATTGACAATCACCTTTAAGTGGATATTGTCCAGTCAACTTTACTTTGAATTTTTATTTCTTTTGGTACTGGACTACTTTTGGTACTGGACTACTTTTGGTACTGGACTACTTTTTGTACTGGACTACTTTTGGTACTGGACTACTTTTGGTACGGACTACTTTTTGTACTGGACTACTTTTGGTACTGGACTACTTTTTGTACTGGACTACTGAATTCCATAAGTAATGAATCCATGGAAAACTGCCGTATCTTTAGAACTAACGGAACATGGACGTTAGATTTTTGTTTGTTCTGTAAAGTAAAATACAGTCAGTTACGTGTCAGAAAAACAAACCTCTGGTAGACTGTCATTGTAGAGCAGTTCATCAAGGGTTCGGAATGTTATGGATCTCTCCACTTTGGCAGCTCGGAAATGTTTTGGCCTCTTCTTGCGTTGCATTCTGGGAGACCCGCATCCGTCTGTTGATATGTCACTATCCGAGTCAGAATCAGATTCATATTCAGGCTGATATGGACTGTTTCCATTGGTTGCTGAAAATTTCAAAATACATCTATACCAATGAAATGAACTAAGAATGTGTTTTAAATTTTTGATATAGAAAGTCGTCTTCTTTCTATTACTGTTGGTGGCGACTCCCTGAGAGACTATTTTTGACATTACAATTTGAATTGATAATTGAAACAAGAGGCCCATTGGGCCTGAATCGCTCACCTGGTATTAATATCACACTTGTAATCTTAAAAGTGGACTAAAATACAACTACAGGCAGA
>JAUMHH010004094.1:0-11421 GCA_032359455.1 Chlamys rubida
CTCTCACAAACAAATGACGTAACAATCAATACCTGCTCACAAGAGAAGATAACTCTGCAATACGAAAAGACGGAATTAACCAGAAGACGTTTACCCTTCAGGAACATCTGGTCTCACTCTTATTGTCCACGTGTTTGCTTAGAGAAAATTATACAAAATTGGTATAGTTCCATCAAATTATGGTCTTCTCCCATTAATAGATGAAAATTGAGTCATTCTTGAAGAAAAAAATCATGGAGGGTTTTCTTGTTTTTAAAATGAATAAGTAATTTCATATGGAAATCCTTATCGGTCATCACGATTATTTGAAAATGTGAATATTTACGGAAGATATAGTTACGTCATAAAGAGATAATAAAGAATAAGTTCAGATCATAGCGACGGTTTGGTAGCAATCACAGTGAAAGGTGAAATAAAGGAGTTATTAATATTTCATACACCTGAAGGGTATCATTAACATAGGAATATGAGCGGAAAAAACATGAAAGAAATCGATAAAACTCAAGGGCATTCGCCCGACGTTGTTTCATAAAAATCTAACCATAACACAATGAAGACCAAGATTCCGCCACATATGAGAAACGTAAAGTCGATACTGTTGTACAGCTCATAACGATGGCGTGTCATTCAAGCAGAAAGTAGAGTATTTCCATAACAGATATATATTGTGTTTTTAAGCTCAACCTCATCTCAAACACGGAACTCCACAGAAAGATGGATGTTAGCCTCTTGCAATGAGTTAAGCAGAGATTAATGAGATGGCTTAGCCACGTATTGAAAATGGAACAACAATTTATTTGAAAGAAGCGTTCAGATTGACACCATCTAGAAAACGTGGCCAAAATCAACCGAGCTAAAGACAGTTACAGGGGGGATCTAGACTAATAAATGGGGAGGGAAATATTACGGCCTTATGTCCCATGGTTAGTGAAGCCTATTGGAAAGTAAAGTAGTGTTTGTATTGTAGGAATATGTATACACATCACAGGGCTATACGATGAATCAAACGAACATGCATAGTCATACCATTGTAAAACCTCAACAAGAAAGTGAAAGTTATAACTAAACTAGTTAGCCTGAGTGTAAACAATATGATATAAAATATCAGATATGAACCTTTTTATCTCATTATCAGGAAAACGTGTGAAGATTGGCAGAGAGCTGTAGTTTAATGGGGCATCCAAATAACTAAATTACATAAGGAAATCAAAACAGAAGGCCATGAGTGCTTTCATTTCATAACACGGTAGCATTACGATAAACACATACTGTCTTTCACAATCCACGGGTTAGCGGTTAGATGTGTCCGTTTTTGAGTAAATCTAATCGATACAAGCAACAATTACGTCGTTACGACAAAACATTTTAGAGAGAAGAGTACTTACCATTGAGATAAGAGAAGTAATCGATACACGATAAGCGCTAGTTGCAGAAATTAGTATACTGAGCTTCCGGGCACAATGACCATCTCGTTGACTCTTATTTACAAAACTGCATAATGCATCAGTGTCTAGTCGCCCAATACAGAGAGAAGACGTCAACACACAAACTGGATCACTACAGCATGTAAAAAAAAGAAGTGTCTAGCGGTGTAGTTAATTTATTATGAAGTCCTCTGCTGTTTCCAAGTTATATCGATCCTACTAACCGACTATGTTCCGAATGTAACATCGACTTACTGACCAGCCTGATTTCCAAATGTTTTCGACCGAGATCAATCAGCTCGTATTCCGAATGTTACAGTACATTCTGAACCAGCATGTGTTCGAACACAAGATTGATATTACTGAACCAGCATGTGTTTCTAATATGACATCGACCTTCCTCGACCAGCTTGTGTTCCGAACGTTAAAATGACCTTCCTCGGTCAGCTCTTGTTCCGAATGTTACCTGTACATCGACCTTATTGAACACACATTTTTTCCAAATATTTCAACGACCTCATTAAACCAACTTGTTTCCAAATATAACATCGAACTTTTTGAACCAGCATGTTTTCCAAATGTTAGATTGACCTTCTTGATCCAGCAAAAGCCCATTAGTTCCAAATGTTTCATCGAATACTGAATAAGCATGTGCTCGAATGCAACATCTAAAATACTGAACCAGCATGTGTTTCTAATTTTACATCGACTTATTGAACCAGCATAAGTAACAAATGTTTCATGAACAATACTGAATCAGAGTTTGTTCAATATGTTTCATCAGCAGTACAGAACCAGCATGTATTCAAATACAAAAACGATCTTACTGAAGCAGCATGTGTTCTGTATACAACAACGACCTGACAGAAGCAGCTTGCGTTCCGAATGTAACAACGACCTTACTGAAGCAGTTTGTGTTCCGAATGTAACAACGACCTTACCGAAGCAGTTTGTGTTCCGCATGTAAAAACGACTTTGCTGAAGCACTTTGTCTTCCGAATGTAACAACGACCTTACTGGAATAGCTTGTGCTCCAAATATAACAACGACCTTACTGAAACAGCAGGTGTCCTAATCAATTAATACAGCGTTTATGGTTCTTCGGAAGAATTAACGTTTTTGTAGGCTATGTAATAACACGTCATTTGCTTTACTAATGACGCATCCTTCTCCGTTGATGTGGGTAATAGTGTGGAAGGGGAGTGTGTAACTGCTTAACAACTTTGCTAGTGGTAAGTTCTCTGATGTATTTATCAACCAGCCGTCTAAGTGTCTATTCTGAGTACCTGTGTCATAGAAATATCAATGTAGCAATTTAATAAATAATAGTATGCAACGTCGATATATGTACGTCAACATATATAAAAATCCAGGATTAACATGCAATACCTTCAAGTAAACTCGTCATGATTGAAATATATGTGGTACTATAGTCACCGTAGCACTAAAACCAAATAAGTTGTTAGCACACAAAACTGTTCTACGAAGTGTCCGGATACCTTGAAGGCAAATAATTCAAAAGAATGTCAAATTGCAAAAACATACTCTAACACTACAGATAAATATTGAAATAGTTATATCGACCGTGACGTAATCAGTACATATGGTCCTCAAGGTATGACCACAACCAGAGTGACACTTTTCCATTATTGACCTTATCAGAACACAAGATTTTGCATCAAGGTAAAATCAACAGCAGCTATATTGAAAACTATTAAAACAGTTTACTAAGTGGTTTTAAGGTTTATCATTAAATATGTTGATATATATTCCTAAACAATTTTATAACCATATATTTATATCATTAACCAAAATAATTCCCATGTGTTTGAATGTTTAAATAACAGTATTAACAAATCAACGATAACGACAAGGCTTGTTGAGTGTCATTCTTGTCTTCAGTATAAATTCGATGAAAGATGTTCATTGTTTTTGTTTGGCAACGTTTCATATTTGTTAGGAATATATGCTTAAGGAACCCGTGTGAAAGATACAACAAACCAGTTATATTCTGTTTATCCAGTGAATACATATTTAACAATTGATGTCAGAAAAACATACACTGCCAAAACAAATAATTAGCTTCGAAGGGGGCTAATTGGGCGATGAAAAACAATGTTCTAGTTAAATGAGACTGAATAACCGTGTTCACTGAAGGTATGTATGTAAAAATGTTTACCGTCATAAAGATACGCCAATACCTATTGTAGAAGTTATCATTGGTATGACGTCACAGTGGTTCATTGTACATGAACGCTAGGTGCCAAATGAACCTGTGGACAGATGACGTTTCTTTTAATGGTAAAACAATCTTAGCCCACATGTAAGTATTTATGTTGGGCGTTTACCAGCTACACTCACCGAAGGTCACGCACCTGCCATTCCTATATCGTATAGATCTAAATACCATCATGTAGTATTTTATCTTGTAAAAATAAATCCTATCCGATATTTGACGTAGCAATGAAAATTCCACTGTAACGACAGTTTTTAATGAGCAAAGTCCGTGACTTACCATCAGATAACTATGCAGGCTTTTCAATAAATTTGCTGCTCTGAGTATTCCCGATCATTATCACGATGAAATTGTGCACTCGTTTTGGAGATAGGACAAAATTATTTACATCTATTTTTGCAGTAAAGATGTTTACATGTATATGCCAAGTATTATTCTGGTGCCTTGTCTCGATGTCAAAACCAAATTGCAATCTTGTTCCTTTCGGCAACAATGCTGCCAGAGTTTTGATATATATATAGTTACCTTTTTATTGTTCCTCCCGGCGACAATGCTGCCAGAATTTTGACATATATAGTTACCTTTTTATAGCTTGGAGAAAAAGACGCCTTCATTAAAAAAAGATGTTAGGATGGTTTTGTACCCTTAGCCTCTATTAAAAGGTACGCTATTGAATTTAGCCAAACTTAACCATTCCAAAGAACGACTTAATATTAAAATATACAACACCATAAAATATGCCAAAGTTTACGCATAGATAAAATATTTTTGAATAGGTGTATGGTATGTATTTGTCTGACGAGGCTAGTGTCTGTGATGTACGCGGTTTTAATTTATAAAATATTTGTTGTAACATCAATGTTTCATGTCGCATGTTTTATAAAGAAACATAAACAAAAATATACCCACGAAATAATTACATTCATTCAAACATTTTGTAAGTCGCAGTCTCAAACGATCACAGGACTGCACTACAGGGTACTCACGTGTGTAGTGAAATTGAAACAAAAGATCAAGCAAGAATAGAAGTTATTGCAGTGTGAAGAAGAACGAAGCTAATAGATTAAGCTGATAAAGTCCTGGTTTCATCGATTACAGAGATCTCTGTGTTATCGGCAATTTCAATTATTCAAACCGACATTCCTACAGTACTATTCAAACTATAAATAATCCTGAATCTGTTCCGGATGTATTGAGAACTATTTTGATGAATGCATCTGAGCCCAACAAATCATGGGGACATGTATTAATTTTGAAAATCTATCACTGCAATTTCAATATAAACGCTTAAGATAGAAACGTATTGCGAAAGTCATATTACTGGGAAAGTGAATACAATGGCCTGTTACATTTAATACTATAGTGCAAAGCGCCCGCTTAGTTGTTCTGTCTTTCGGATGCTCGGCGAACAAAAATCGAACAGGCAGTGTGTGGCATTGTGTGGCTATATGACACTTTCTGTATTGAAATATTAAGACAAATTGTTTTGTTGCAAATCTTTGGAAACAATTCCCGTTAATAACATACAAAGAACTGAATAATTTCATTTAAAAATCAGATTTATCTGTAAGGGTTGGGACGCAGTAATAATTCACTTTAAAACAAGTAGTGAATACAATGTAGCTTTAGGGCTGAGGCTCCCGACTCGGAGTAATCATGAATGTATGTTAAATGATGTGACGAGAACACAGACTCATAGACAGCAGCCTTTTCCACACCGTGTCTATAATTTAATTCAAATTTTGTATAAATCAGGATGTATAGCAACAATCAATAGCCTTAAAAATCAAAATTCGTCATTTTGTAGTAATCAAGTGAAACGACGCGGAAGGGATTCCAACTCTGCAAAAGGATTATGAAAAAGATCTACGGCTCTGCCGCGATAAGCGACAATGCTCTGTGGCCCTAAATCCTGACCTTTGCCTGTCTTGTAGACTGTGGGAATAGCCCAGATGATTCTCAGACTCCATTACGTCGGACATATTTGTCCGTAATGACGACCTTACCAAATTATATCACAGTCGATCCATACAGTAATCATATCAATCAAGGTACTTGATTCATAACGTCTAACGAGTTACCATGAAACCATTGATTAGTCCATTTTGAATATATGGAAAACAATGAGTGCTATTAAGGGCGAATTATCTGACAATGTATATTGACCAGTAGATCTTTCAATGAACATTGACCAGTATTAACTGGTCATCGATGACTAAGGTTGACCGTTGCGGTAGGATTAGTATATCGATGTTTGGGTCACACTGTATAACAAACGGTACTGTGAAATGGGAGAAGGCAGGAAATAATCAGCCCCCAGTTTCATGTTACCCGTGCCAATGTGCATTGTATGCAATGTTACACCATCAGTTACATTTTCGTATATTTGACATTTGTTATTATAATTATTTGTTATTATATCATTGTGACGTCACAGGGGATAATTTATGAAATCACAAATTAATAGCAAATACAAAACAACTGTTTTGTTTCCTTTAACTTTTAAACCTTAATGTCTTTAATATGTTCTAATGAGCATTTTGTTTAGGTTGAGAACACAATAAAAAGAGCTAAAATCGCTCTTACTGCATCTTAAGCATGTTTTATAAAAACAAATTCAAAGGATAAGGGAATTTGTCCGAGACTCCTATGCATTAGCCTACAGGTACTAAAACATCTGTAAATGTAAGGCTGGATCTGTTTACGGTGGTTAAGAATATATGTCACTCAGACTGTCTCCAGGGAGTGGACAAGGTGATTCAAATTAGGAAATAGGCCAGGTTTGTAGTCCTTTTGAACCTTGATGATAATGAAATGACATACTGTTTACCTGGCAATCATGTTCTCATAACATTATACAGACAATGGCTATGTTCATTATAAGGTAATAGCCACAACCTAAACAAAAATCCAATGTCCTAACGGTGTCAATGTTTTTAAAGTACTAATGTTCTAATAGTGTCTATGTTATAATAGTTTCAACGATTTATTGAATCATTGCAACCACAATGTCAAGGCCGATTAAGTTATATGTATATATATATGAACGATAGAATAAACAAGTTGTCTTCTTACATAGAATGGTCAAATTCAAATTCTTTTATGAAATTCAATATAAAATATACACGTGTGTGAATATCAGGTTTACACGTGTGTTACTAGCATCACGTATTCACATACATGTGAGTAAATATGATTGTGTACACATGTGTTAATGTTATGTGCACGTTTATAAAAAGCATGTGTGCATTTGTGTACATATGTGTACACGTAAATAAATATCACAATATGTACATGTGTTTTATATCATAGATACATGTTAATGTATTAATCATACTGTATGCACAGAGGTGTTAATATGACAAAGAGTTCACGGGTGTAAATTTCGTAGTGTGTATACGCATAAAAACCATGTTACACCTATATCATGCATACTATACAATTCCAATTTTCTTCTTTTTTGGGGTATTTTAATTATTGTTTATGTGTTTTGTAAATATTACGATGATATACAAATCTTTTGTTGTCGTGTGTAAATAAAAGTAAAAAACATTGTGTAAATAGCATTATGATCACACATTTGTAAATATCTTGTGCACAAGTGTTTATATCATGTTCACGTTTATAAATATCCTTTAAGCATTTGTGTACATATATGTAAATATCATAATGTGTACATTTTTCTTATACCATATATACATAGTTATACATCAAGTGTGTGTTCATAGGTGTACATATGACATGGAGTGCACGGGTGTACATTTCGAAGTGTGTACACGCATACAATAGACATGATACATGTATATTATATTTGCAATACAATTCCAATTTCCTTTGTCATCTGTGTATTTTAATTCTTGTTTATGGGTATTGTCAATATTACGATTATATAGAAATCATTTGTAGTCGTTTGTAAATAAAAGGTAAACACTTGATTAATAGCATCATGAATACACATATGTAAATATCGTTATGTGTGCATATGTGTAAATATCTAATATCATTTATGCATTTGTGTATATATGTGCATGTGTGTAAATATCATAATGTGTACATGTGTCTTATACCATATGTACATAGTTGTGAATATGACAAGGAGTGCGGGTATAAATAATCATAGTGTGTACACGCATACAGTAGACAAGATAAACGTATATAATGCAAGCAATACATTTCCAATTTTCTTCGTCTTATGTGTATTTTAACTCTTGTGTATGTGTGTTGTCAATACTAAAATGATATCAAAGTCAGTTTTGCTTAACATATACCGATACCTAAACTCCAATACTATGATACCGTATGTCTTGCATGAGAACAGACACAGCTTGAACGAGACGAGAAGGTTTCTGTTATTATACAATGTTTTGCCAAAAGATGCATCCATGATCTGTTATCAAAAAATGCTTTTCCATTTGATGCATCTAAGGGTTTTGGCGATCTGTTATTGTATTTTCGACAATCTCCTCGAGGACTTGATCGTACACAACGAACGCAGGACATCTTCTCAATGCAAACAATGACAATGACATCTAGACAGTGCTACAATACGCGCTGAAGGTGTCAGAAAGATGATAAGTCACACTGTACTTACCGAGACGTGGTTAGTAGTATACTCCGAGATAACTCTACTACAGCAGCTTGTTGATGGTGTAAATAAGAGGGTTTCAGGGCCAGATGTTTGTCCATTGGCTCACGTGCTCTGTACACACACGCGCTGGATAATCAGGAGATGATCATAACACGGTAAGATCGCAAGGCTCCGATTTATCTGTCAATGGGTTGTAGTGAGAGTTCCTACACGTGCCAACAACTGTACCTAGGGATAGGTCCTGCTGTGGCGTGCTATTGATGTACGTTGCTCTCAGTACGTTTCGACTGCAATGGTTGATGAGTGTCAAACTAGGGCGAATGGGCATAGTGTTGATCATCAGGTACGCACATGTGTGTAAAACATAGATATGTACAGACACATATATATACATTTATACACACAAATCCTACATCATATTCATACACTTACATATGTTGGTATGCATTTAGAGCAAACCATTCAAACACGTATATATGTAAGTAAAACTTAGAATAAGTACGTATTTGGACAAGACTGTCCAGAACTTATACAATTAGTCAGTAGAATATCTGAATACAGAATGAAGCCTGCTTTATTAACAGCGTCAGTCGAAAGTGTCGCTTTCTTGCAACAAGCTTGCCGAACCTATCCCAAACATAGCCTAGCCGAAGTAAGTCTCCAAACTTACCGTATCATAGACCTAGCTTCACTCGATCAAGGTTACAAATGTATATTGCAAAAGAAACCAAGAACAGCATAAGGCCACCCTAAATTGGATTCTTTTAAAATTTAATCAACATCATAAAAAAACAGTCTCCTAATAATATCGCATAAACCTTATTGTATCAATGACCTGCACTAGATCGATATAACCATCAGGCGTTTTTATCGCAAAAGCAGCCATATCTGATATACATGTACCTCCATTCTAATAGCTTCTATAGGTTCTAAACAGTGCTTAACTCAACATCACCTCCAAGGTAATCGTAACAAAGGCCTAGACCCGTATTCATGAAACGGTTCACAAAAAGTCTGGAAAATGAAAATGATATTTGGCTATAGGTTTCACCTAAAGTCTTTCTAATCATTGACAAAAAGCGACTTTTTATTACTTCATCACCGGGTCAAGAAATGTTCTTGAGAACTAAATCTGAGTTTTAGCTTGAGATCAGTTTCGTAAATGCTGGCCTAGATCTACATATGTAGCTCAGAATCACATTCAACCTTGTGGCAACAAAGAACCGGTTTGACTCCCTATTACACCCCACCTATTGTATCGTATTATAATTTGGTATTATATAGGTTAGAGGCTCGATCCTCACAGTCCATATACATGTAAATAGTGTTAGCGATACATAGAGATATTGAAGATACATGTAATGTATATCATATTTATAAATAAATATTCTTAAAAGCTTTTTTAAAACTAAACTTTAGAGAAAATAGTTCGTCATTAGTCTTAACCGAAAACCTGTCAGTATTTCGATGTCATCATATTTACTTTTTTTCGCTAAAAACAAGTTTTATAGAAAAAGAGCAATACTTAGTTCAGAGTACAATTTCAAACAATCAAACAAATTTAGGTTTAATTAACTTATTTATTGTGATAGTTTCTGTTTACTGTGAAAAATGGTTTTTAATTACGTACGTAGAATATCCCTTTAATAACAACTAGTATTGACAAAGAGATGTGGTGTTTTTTATTATTATTTTACACTCGAGAATTGCAATTACGAAATGTCAATATCCAAGGCTAACATGACCGTGTACCAAAGCTACAATATGCACAGTAAAATTGTTCCTTATCTACAATACACACAGTTAAAATAACCCACGAAAGAAATATACATGAAAAGCATACAATGTACCACATTGACAATACACAAAGAAAACAATTACCACACAAGGACAAAAATGTACAATATCGCCAATTCACTATGTATAAAATGTAACAGATCGTCAATAACCAAGAACACCATCCAAGCAGATGTTAACTGGGCGGTGAGGTTTCTTGTTGTGAAACTCGTACAAGAACGATTTTTTAATAAAAAGACAACTGAAAAAAACCCGCAAATTAACTCGAAATCGCTATATAAAATTACAACAATTACGTTAGCAGAGTTGGAAAAAGCTTCTTCCTTTGGTAATGTAATCAACATATATGTACGTATATGTCGAACATTTGTTAGACAAGCTAATCACCTAATGTACTTTGACACAATGTACATTACGGTCACTTCGACCTTGAAGCTATGGTCACAGGAGACATTACTGGAGTAAGTACGTCAGTTACGCAATAGACCTAACTTACCGTAATACAATGTAAGAGCAAGTCTTTACACCAGCACCAGGACGTGTCATAAGTGGATCAGAGTAACATGCTCCATATAACAGACTCAGAAGAATTATCCCTATGTCCGCTACCATTGTACTTGCATCAATATAATGATTGTCTGTTGAATAAAATTGAACTTACAATGTTGTGCCAAAAATGAGTGGCCACCGTCGAAGTAAAAACGACGTCAGAGGCGTTACGTCGTATTCGTTATAAAACAAAACAGTTTATTTTCAAGAAACACATATCATAACATATATAACGTTAATCGTGACATTCTGCTCCGTAATCCGGAACGTGGTTACGGTGGTGGATTCTGTTATAGACTTCCGTTGCTGATGTTCGAAGAACGCATAGAAAATAGCCCTCAAAATGGTAGGTGCATAATAACCTCCATTACGAGTGACACCTGACTTTCGCGGCTGATAAAGCACAAAAGATTACAAAGTTATCCAGAATAATTGGCATGTTTTAATTAAATAAATTCAAGAGAAGTATCTGGGAGAACTTTGAAGAAAAGACTCAGGGAGTTAGATTATACAAGATGTGGTGTTCAAAGCGAACTACCATCTAAAAGGAAATCGTGAATGGCGTTTAGAATAGTGTTAGTATACAAGTAATGTAGGACCATCGGACATGGACAGTTGAAGAAAATTGGAAAAAGAAGTAATTCTCACCGGACAATATAGTACTCATTCAAATATTTCAGTCATGCTAAGGGGTTGTATAATTTGTATGGAGTGGATGTATTGATACGGTTATATTAACTCAACGTCAATATTTTAGATAACACATCAACGACATCTTGTGTTCAGCAACGGAAACTCTTCCTGGATAATACAAGAAGACAACTGTC
>JAUMHH010004116.1:0-11419 GCA_032359455.1 Chlamys rubida
CAGTTTTTTACCCTCTCCGGAGGATTGGCGACATTAAAGATTTAACAAAAACCAACACGTCTTTTGGAGTCGTTACAGTAAAAAATCTATGTACGTGATTTCCACAAATCATAAACAGTTGGCCACACAACGACACGCCAGTCGTCATGAACACACAAGAAGGTATGCCCAGAATTCGTAATTTAATGCCCCATGCATTAGAGCTCTATGAAAAAACAGTATTGTCTTTCACCAAAGAACTCTCACTGATAAATCATCAAATAGACCAATGTGTGAGACGTGACATTCAGGATGAAGTTTCACTTCTCGACACAAAGGCTGATATTGAACATTTACATGAACAATATAATTCATTATCAGATGAATTTGGTCAGTACCTTATTAGGACTAGGTGCAAGGATAGCGAGCGAGAGGCAGCATCCCATAGACTCGTACGAGCATCACTGAGATGTAAGGTTGAAGCGGCGATGCGAGAAATACGACACAGAGAGTATGATCTGTTAGACTCTATATCTTCACACAGTCCGATTCCCCCTCAGGGTAATGTCTCGCATCAAAATCTTGGAGCCGTTGCCAGACCGCCCCTCGACACACCTAGCTATCTCCAGTCTCGTGAGAACAGGTCTTACCATGGTAGTAAGAGTGTGTATAGCGTGAACCAGCCACTCGACACTGGGTCTATTCATACTCAACTCCACGACAGGGCCTCCTGCCATTCTGATGAAAGCTCCCAATCCCTCCTGTTGAAATCTCGTGCAAAGGCTGAAAAGGCCAAATCTAGACTTAAGTTTGCTAAACAGGAGGCGGTGTTGAGACAGAAACAGGCGGCCCTACAGGCTGATATAACAGTGTTGGCATCAGAGCGTGATGTAGAGGAGGCGGAGGCAGAACTCAGTGTCATGCAAGAGGCTTTAATAAACTCTGGCACCCAGAGCACCAGCACTTACAGTGCATCACATCCCTCCTACACACCATCTTCGAACCCTCGGGCAGATACTCAATTTGTAAATCCTCGCCCACAACAAGGTCAAGCCAATCGCCACTCCGAATTTACCATAGGTGCATCACATCCTCTCCATATACCTGCTTTGAACCCTCGGGCAGATGTTTTGAACCCTCGGGCAGATACTCAACTTGCAGATACCCACCCACAACAAGACCAAGTCAACTTCTGCTCCGCATTTACAAAGCTTATGGTGAAAAAGGACCTGTTATTGTCAAGATTGTCTACATTCAACGACAGGGCTGAATTCTTTGCTGTTTGGAAGACTACCTTCAAAGATGTGATGTCAGACTTGGAAGTCTCTGCCTCGGAGGAGGTGGACTTACTGATAAAGTGGTTGGGTACAGAATCTTCCAAACATGCGCTTAGCATCAGAGCTGCAAACCCCAACAACCCTGAACGAGGACTATACAGGATTTGGGAGAGACTTGAGGATAGGTACGCTAGTCCAGAAATCGTCGAGGCATCCCTAAAGACCAAACTTACAAATTTTCCTAAACTTACAAACAAAGACCCCCAAAAACTATACGATCTCAGTGACATTGTTTCTGAGATCGATTCAATCAAGACAGACGTCAGGTTCCAAGGCCTTCTCGCCTACTATGACACTTCATCTGGTGTGATTCCCATTGTTAATAAATTGCCGCATGCGATACAAGAAAAATGGACAAGCGAAGTAGTTAAATACAAAAAACGCTCTGGTGCCTTGTACCCCCCATTCCCTGTGTTTTCTGACTTTCTTAGGGAGATAGCGAAAATAAAAAATGATCCCAGTTTCTTGTATGACGCCCCTAATGCTCAAACTCGCAAGGAAATCCCAACTCGCCAATCAGGGAATCAAAGGCAACACGTGTCATCGATGAAGACGGAAGTGGAAAAAACGTCTGATTTCGAACCTCAAATACGTCAGCATTGCCCTCTCCACAACACCGACCATGCCCTCAACAAATGTCGCGCCTTCCGCACGAAAACTATTGCCGAACGAAGAACACTTTTGCTAGCGAATGGCATTTGCTTTAGATGTTGTGGCCCTACTAAACACTTGGCGAAGGACTGTGAGGAAAACGTGACTTGTGATATTTGTAAAAGTAAGAAACACCCTACCGCCCTCCACATCGACAACAAAACATGGCGGTCCCCTGGAACGCGTCATGAAGGGGAGTTCGAGAATGAGGCCTCTGTAACGGACGATCGAGAGTCGGAAGTCACCTCTATGTGTACCCAAGTTTGTGGTAAGGGAACCAACGGAAAGTCTTGTGCAAAGATAATTCTAGTCAGGGTATACCCTCAAGGTAACCCTGAGAGGTCACTTCAGACATACGCAATCATAGACGATCAGAGTAATCGTTCCCTGGCTAGACCTAGGTTCTTCGACCATTTTGACGAACATGGGGACATGGTTGAGTATGGTCTCTCATCATGTGCTGGTTACACCACTGCCTCCGGCAGGAGAGCCTCTGGCTACACCATCGAGGCACTGGACAATTCCATCAGATTGTCGCTTCCAACTTTAATAGAATGTAATCAGATTCCAGACGTACGCGAAGAGATCCCTACTTATGAGTCAGCAATGCACCATCACCATCTCCAAGAGATAGCCGGAAATATTCCCCCCATCGATCCAGACTCTAGTATCCTCCTGTTGATAGGACGAGATTTGTCGGCCGCACATCATGTGCTGGATCAAAGAACCGGGACCCAGAATGCTCCTTATGCCCAGCGACTAAGTCTGGGCTGGGTAGTCATTGGCGAGGTGTGTTTAGGGAAAGTTCATCGGCCCGACGTGGTAAACGTCAACAAGACTTACACACTACAGGACGGTAGGACCTCGTTATTTACACCATGTCCTAACGGCTTCAAACTCGATACCGATCCCGACGCATGTCATTCGGTTTTCCAAAGGACAAGTGGCGATGAAAAACTTGGACCGTCCATTGAAGACAAGGAATTCTTGCGGATAATGCACTCAGAGTTCCAAAGGGACACAGATGGAAACTGGATTGCCCCCCTGCCTTTCCGGACTGTTCGACCTAGACTACCCAATAACAAGTGTCAAGCGATGAGACGAGCCAATGCACTTGACGCCAGCCTACACAGAGACCTGCAAAAAAGACAGCACATGGTCACCTTCATGAAGAAGGTATTGGACAATGAACACGCTGAGATAGCCCCAGCCTTATCAGACGACGAGGAATGCTGGTACTTACCATTATTCGGCGTCTATAACGCCAACAAACCTGACCAAATACGAGGCGTTTTCGACTCGTCAGCCAAACACCACGGTGTCTCGTTGAACAGTGTTCTCCTTTCGGGACCTGATCTCACCAACAACCTCCTTGGAGTCCTCCTTCGCTTTAGAAAGGAGGCCATAGCTATCACAGCAGACATCCAGCAGATGTTTCATTGTTTTCGAGTCAAACAAGAGCATAGGAACTTTTTAAGATTCCTCTGGTACGAAGATAATGACCCAGACAAGGAACTGATTGACTACCGCATGACGGTCCATGTTTTTGGGAATAGTCCCTCTCCGTCGGTGGCTACCTTTGGGCTCAGGAAGGCTGTTGAAACCGCCGATACCGATGTTAGAGAATTCGTTGGACGCGATTTTTATGTTGACGACGGGTTAACTTCGTGCGCAGAGGAATCAGAGGCCATCAACCTTATGGAAAAGACCAAGAAATCCCTCCTAGAGGGTGGTAACATGAGGCTCCATAAAATTGCTTCCAACAGTGTGGTCGTACTGAATGCGTTCGAACCCATTGACTTAGCAAAGGACATCAAGGACCTTGACCTCAACACTGATACCCCTCCATTACAGAGAAGTCTGGGGCTCAACTGGAACATCATGTCAGACACCTTCACCTTCAAAACAGCTGCAGGCATCAACGATAAACCCTACACGAGACGTGGGGTATTGTCTGTGGTGAACAGTCTTTTCGATCCCATTGGATTTGTCGCCCCTGTAGTGATTAAAGGCAAACTACTCTTACGAAATCTAATGTCCAACTCCTTGGATTGGGACGAACCCCTACCGACAGACCGACAAGCTGAGTGGGACGTATGGAGAGAATCCCTCTTCCTATTGGAAGGCGTCCACATTCCACGACCGTATACGGATCTACTCTCTACAGAGGTCGTGAGAAAAGAAATCCACATATTTTCTGATGCATCTAAGGAAGCCATTGGAGCAGTTTCGTATGTGAAAATATTTGAAGCAAGTGGAAAACATCGCATCGGATTTCTACTCGGAAAGGCCAAGGTCGCACCTACTCATGGACACACTATCCCCAGACTCGAACTCTGTGCTGCTGTCCTCGCGGTCGAGATTTGGGAGACATTACTAGAACAGTTAAACTTCACTGTGGACTCTGCACACTTTCACACAGACAGCAAGGTGGTACTTGGGTACATTAACAACGAACGCAGACGCTTCTACGTGTACGTTGGTAATAGAGTCGACCGAATAAGACAGTCGACTGTGCCAAATCAATGGAACTATGTGCCCACAGAATTAAACCCAGCGGACCAAGCTACAAGAACTGTGTCTGCAGATAAAATCCAAGATAGTGCCTGGCTCCAAGGACCAGCCTTCCTCAAAGATAATGAGATTACCCACGAGAAGGACTTCCCTTTAGTGGACTCTGAACATGACAAGGATGTCAGACCGGAAGTAAACGCCATTAAAACATCTGTTGCCTCTCCAGATGGACTGGGTTCTGACCATTTTGGCCATCACTCCAGTTGGAAAAGACTCGTGGAATCAATCGCCTACCTTAAACACCTTGCCAGGAGTTTCACTCGGTGTAGTTGGCAGGCCGAGTCGTGTCGTGGTTGGCATCCATGTGCCTCCCACAGAACAGTAAGTTTGTACGAAGAAGCTGAGCGCTTTGTGATTAAGGAAGCACAGCGAGATCACTATGTTAGAGAGATACAATGTGTCATGGAGGGGAGACCACTCCCGAAGAGTAGCGCAATACTCTCATTGTCCCCTATAGTCGATGCAAATGGCGTTCTCAGAGTCGGCGGTCGTCTCAATAAGGCCATACGGACCCTGCCTACCAGCGAAACCAACCCTATCATTGTGCCAAAACACAGCCCTATCGCCAAACTCATAATAAGACATTTTCATGAGTCAGTCCTCCACCAGGGAAGACACATCACAGAAGGCGCCGTAAGAGCAGCAGGGTTCTGGATCATCGGTGGGAAACGACTTGTGTCCTCCCTCATACATAGCTGTGTTCAATGTAGAAGGCTTCGAGGTCAGGTGGAGCGCCAGAAGATGTCTGACTTGCCTATTGACCGGTTGAAACCCAACCCACCTTTTACATACGTGGGAGTCGACACCTTTGGACCCTGGTCCATCGTCACCCGCAAAACCAGGGGAGGGTCCGCCCAAAACAAACGATGGGCTATACTGTTCACTTGCTTGGTCACCCGGGCTATCCACATTGAAGTGGTTGAGGAACTCAGCAGTGCGTCATTTATCAACGCTTTAAGGAGATTTACGGCAATCAGGGGCAGTGTTAAACTATTCCGCTCTGACCGGGGAACCAATTTTGTTGGAGCTGTCGACCCGTTGGAGATCGACACAATCAACGTGGAGGATGGACCGGTAAAGAATTTCCTGTACAACCATGGAACCACTTGGAAATTTAATGCTCCCCACTCCTCTCACATGGGAGGAGTATGGGAACGCATGATAGGTGTTTCACGAAGGATTCTGGACTCGCTGCTCATGACTCGGAAGAATCTGACCCATGAGGTGCTGTCGACATTCATGGCCGAAGTCACCGCTATAGTAAACGCGCGACCCATCGTGCCAGTCTCTACCGACCCTGAAGTGCCTGGGATACTATCACCTTCCGTCTTACTGACACAAAAAACAGACCCAGTTCCGGATCATTTTGAGCATTTGGACCTTAAGGACATGTATGTTTCGCAGTGGAAGCATGTCCAAGTGCTTGCCAACGATTTCTGGAAACGTTGGAGACATGAGTACCTCCACACTCTTCAGAAGCGTGAGAAATGGAATGATGACCGTCCCAACCTCAAGAAAGGAGACGTTGTCTTACTCAAGGATTCCCAGGTTGCCAGAAACAACTGGCCACTGGGAGTTGTGGAGCTTGCGTTTGCCAGCGATGACTCGCGTGTGAGAAAGGCGCAGATCCGTGTTTCTAGAGACGGAAAACTGACAAGGTTCCTGAGGCCCATCTCTGAGCTCATCCTCCTGGTTTCTGAGTGATTCCTAGTGTTGGCAATGACTCTAAATCACCTTAACGCAAGGGATTATTTCGTATTGTTTCGAAGAATTTTAGTGACTTTGAATTTTTCTTGTTTATCGTTGCGATTTCTAGTCGAAATCTATATGTGTAGATCTATAGTGATTTTTCTGGTCAAATCAGAAGGGGAGTGTCGTGCCTTACTGTTACGTTTCTTTTATCAGTGCACTGTGCTGTACATTTGTACACAACTCTAGGGACGTTCTGGCCTTTGTTACGCGGGACCTCTATAATCGCAGTACGCTTAGAGTTATCGCCCTTGCGAACTTTCGTTTTCCTGCCGTTCACAGGCATGGTTCTTCTCAGGAAGATTTCTACTATCATTTCGTTACATGACAGTGTGTGCTACTGCCACCACAGAGTAAGTGATTACAACGAATGAAGATACCTTTGTTTCACCATAAACATTTCATGACATTGAATTCGGTGACATTTCATAAACATTGCCATATCACATCATATAATGTTCCTTGGTTATTGTGAAACATCGGTGTGAGATATACTGCCAGATGGCATTCGAATGTTCTGGTACTTTTTTTAACATCGTCCCTTTGTTTGTTACAGTTTTTTACCCTCTCTGGAGGATTGGCGACATTAAAGATTAAACAAAAACAAACACGTCTTTTGGAGTCGTTACATTAGTTTATAATTAAAAATCTATCGAGCTGTTCAAAAGAAGACCAACAGACGGACGACAGGTGCCTTGTCAAGTGATAAGCTCACCTATCCTTTGTGTGGGTGCGGTAATAAATATAAGCAACTTATGGGGTTGTTTTAAAAGGATAAAAAAGTGTTTAAGTTTAAAAAATTAAAGTGCCTTGAAAAAGAAATATAAATTTGAGTTCACGATACCCTATCTTTTCATTTACAAGTGCCTTGTTTGCTCTTAAATATTTGGAGAACACACCCTAAATACGTCTTTGTTAATTGCAGTTGCCTAGTAAAGATTCCACACTTAAATATATGACGCGGAGGGACTACGTGACGTGTGTTGACTATGTCATGCGAGTTGTCAGTTTTGAAAATAACAATAATAGGAGGCATAGATGTTTAGATAAGTATGATATATAAATATATATATATGTAATAAACCTGCCCTTGGTCTTTGTTTCATGCAGCTGCCGTGTACATATATCTCCCTGATCAGAAAGTATACATACATTTAATTGGAAGACATCTCAAACGTTTTCATATTGCGTCAGAGGGAACAAATCCCCATGTGGAAAATAGAAATCGGAGCCCATCATGGGCAGCGTTTTTTTTTCTTTTCCTCATGCCAAGCAAGCAAGTACGTTGGGGATCTTAATTATTTCAAAGTATTTTTAAACTTCTAGGCAAGAGAATGACTTTGTATAGTTACTTTTTAAAAACCATGGGAACACTAAATACGTCTTTGTTAAATGCAGCTGCCAATCAACTTATCTTTAACTGCGTGTTAATTGCAAACATCTGGAGACCCTTTTACCTTATGTTATCTAATTACTTCGTATTTTGAATGACGTCAGTGTTGGCCTTGTTTTTACAACATATGTATCAATAAGGCACTTTATACCGCAAATCAACCTAGTTTGTCATTTTTATTGCAATCAGAAATGTTCGGTTTGCAACAAACATATGTTCTAAAGCATGATCGTGAATTATTAAGCAAATTGATTGTAGCTACATCAGTAATGGCCGCAACCAAAAAACCGAGTGTGTATTAGATTTTAACTGCGGGAACCGTAGCTTCTAGGCCTGATCGTTTTGTTGTTGTTGTTGTTGTTTTTTATTATCGGACCATAGATAAATAAACAAAATGGTCCGATAATAACACCCCCCGATTGGGCCTAGAAGCTACTGTTCCCGCAGCTAATAAAGTGTGTGTTTTGGGATTGTATTCTTATTTAAATAATAGCACTCACTCAAATAAAACAACCGCCAAATTGAATCACAAATGTTACATGCGTGACGTCACAAAACGAATGGAGTCACAATCATCGAAAGAAAATACCGTTGCCCTATACCCTAAATTCAATGAGAATTTAAGTATAAATGAAATAGGTATTTCAGTTGATTTAATTATCAGACATATGAAGTTTGCTGTTCGTGTGAATATATGTAAAATATTTACAGAAAAATCCATTTTGACTCAAATACGTCATGGCCTTAAAGAAATGATACATATTTTTGCGTCCTGTAGCAAGGTGTTTATCATTATGATGGTGTATTTCTGACTTCCCCTTGTTTACTTAAAGTTGATGATAAAATCAGAGGAAAGCATTACTGACAGGTTTAGAAATAGTATACAGCTAGAACTTCATGTTGAATTTGCACGTTCCAGCTTGCAATTATATTGACTATGAATGCCAGCTGAAAGCTGTTCAGTGCTTAAAACAAAATAACGTGTTTTCCGTTCACCAAGTAAAAGAACATACATGCATATTACTTCGTCTAGTGTTCATGACTGATCATGCCAGTGAGTCATATTTGCAAAACAAAAAAATAAATGATGATCCTTTGTGATAAATGTAATGCTTGTTCGAATGCCATGAATATAAAATAGATATCATCAAATATTAGACTGACCTCTGAAGTGTGTTAAAGTTCCCGCCAAAAAGTCATTTTCGTCGTTCGAGTCTATGATCACTCTCCTGCTGTGAATGGCCTCGCACATGAACTGTTTGATATTTGAAAATAGGCATACAGTATAATTTCAACATTTTTCAGACACTTCGAAATAAAGTGACTGACAGACTTTCGTTGCATAACAGTTATCTAATGATGCTGACATTATGTGTATAAAAAATTCACAAGGATGAGGCAGTCGTATAAAACTTCATAATTAATAAAAAACGGCGATTTTGAACTCTAGATCTTACGGGTCGTGAAAAATAGAAATTGCGAAATACAATAATAGAAAAGAGAATCCCGAAGCGAATGTGCATAAGAGAAAAGGACCACATGTTCCGGTATGGTAAACGTCTTCTGCTTCATCCATGAAACCTGCCTCGTTATTCTAGGTTAAATTCAATTAATGTCAAGTCCTAAAGTGAGAACTGGGGTGGGGTAATGATTACGAAACAACAAGCATTTGATCACAATGGTTTAATAAAATCCAGCTAAATTATCGCATCGCACCCAATGAATATGCAATGAAATAGAAAAGAACAGTTCCTGAAAACATTCTTTTTTCTTTAAAAGTTTTTTTTTACTTTATGTGACTCGTGTTAGGGTTATCTCTTTTAATAAATACTCATATCAAATTGAATATAATTAATGCATACATTCTTGCGTACATTGTATATGTTGTATAAACCATTCAAATATGTATTTCTGGTATGGAAATCTTTAAGACCAGGAGGTGACAAACAAAGTAAGGTAGCATACATCATTAACTATAAAACTTACCCCTGCGTCGTACCAGTTTCTATTATGGTTACTGAAAAAGTAACAGGAGTCACGATGACCAATCCAACCACTTGGACAATCACCGGCTACCAATCCTGTAAATGAAATATACATTTTATAAAACAAGTCGTTGAGCTTCGCCTCACGACTACTTCAATCCACTCTGACAACATTTTAAGGTTTACCTTACTCCCCGAGTTTGTTTTGTCTGCAATGATTGATATTATCGTGTCTTAGATCATTGGTTATCAAATTCCTTAGTTTGACAGGATTACAGCGCGTGGGTGACGTGTGATGACAGAAACGTCTATAATGTTTAGACATCTTTTTATGGAGAGGAGTTCAAGATGCAGTTTGGTGTATGGTGTTTCTTCTCGGAAGTTCTTGCTATTGTCTTTGTCCTTCGATTTTTGTTTCTTATGTCCTTACGTATTGACGAAAGAATTTGTTGTATTTCACCTAACTATTATTGAGTAAATCCTCTTAGCATACTGTTGATGTGGTTTCCCTTTTTAAATGTATTCACAAATGTCTGCGATAAACACATGTTTGCACCATATGATTTACAAACAGTTAGCCGTTAAACGAGGTCATAGTTGATTTTTAACGCAAAATGTTATTCACAGCATCATCTGCACACCTGTTAACCGTGAAAAGAGCTTTTATAACAACAAGACCATGGCCACGAGACCCGTGTGTCACGCGGCTGCAGTGCTGAATTAGCTCGACTTACCCACCGGTATGGGCCCTTTCGTGTGTAACGTCGCATCCTTAAACGGAAATTCCGTATTTTGTACCGTCAGATATTTATAATATCCATTGTAATGCCCTTTAAAACCTCGGATCTAGAAATATGTTTATAAACTTACTCTTTATATAAAACTTCAATTTCATTCTACTTGAAAAATCACAGCATGTACTACATCGGAATGAACGGGGTTTAAATACTATGATTATATAGGGGATATGCCGGGACCACAAATCACAGCCGGTTTAGACAGGGATCCGGATTAGACAGGGGCCGGTTTAGACAGGTTATACTTTATATTATGATGTACATTTTTAACAAATATAACAGCACTTTGATTTATTGTTTTTAAAATAGAATGACCTCAGTCTCATCTGATGTACTGCTATGTAATAGGTAGCAAAAAATCATACTGCTCCCTTTCAACAATGGGAAATTGATAAAAGAAATACATAAGTGACCTTGACATTTGACCTCTGACGCAAAACAAACTTAGCACTGTGACCTTGAAACATTAACCTTTTTTTAATTTGCAGTCAGTCTTCACAATTCAAACTTTTGTAAAGTTGCTGATAAACAGACGTTTCAACTGTGCATCAAGTGACCTTGACCTTTGACTATACAAATTCTCTCCGATGTCTTAAGGAAACTATTAAAGCTGCAATTACGTTCAAGTTCTGAGGAGTTATTTATGAGATTATTATCAAAGTCAAAGCATTTTGTTCTTGGTAATTAACCCATTCCTATTTACAGTATGTAGTAATTACACTTTCAGGAAAAAGAAATAATTGAAAGAAGGATAAAATAAACAAGAGTACCACGGGGCGGAACACAATACACCCGTCGAATGCCATATAGTGTTATATACTTTCTTACATTGAAATAAGATCTACATCATTCTAAGAGTGGTTAGCTGACATGCTATAAACAAGAGGCCCAGAGGGCCTGTATCGCTCACCTGGATATCTAAGCAATCATGGCAAAATATTCTCCAAATGAGAT
>JAUMHH010004127.1:0-26044 GCA_032359455.1 Chlamys rubida
GTATTGATTGTTACGTCATTGGTTTGTGAGAGTAACGTCATCAATTTTTGAGAAAACGACGTAAATTTCTCACACAAATCAATGTGGTAACAATCAATACCTGCTCACAAGAGAAGATACCTCTGCAATACGCAAAGACGGAATAATATCATGTAGCGTGGGAAGTGTTATTACCAGTTATAAGCTATCACTTGGTAAATAAGGTTAGCTTTTCTTTTCATTTAGGAAAAAAGGATTCCATCAGCAACTTGGAAAAATCCAATGGAGCAAACACAAATGCTTGATTTAAAATAGGGGTTGGGCTCATTACAGGACAATGTCATTGTATTTGTTAGCATTTCTACTGAATTGTTTTAGCATTGGTGGGCTTATTACTAACAGGCATACGCTTACTGCCTGATTAAGAAGTCAAATTATGACTCCTTTTTTTTTTAATTAGGAAAAAACAGAATTAAATTAGAAAAAATTAATGCTAAAAGATAATCCTTTGCTTTTAGATTTAAAACATGATAAGGATGGACGTTATGTAGAATAGTTTAGTCTGATTTGAACATTTTCACTTTGTACAGGTGAAAGACACACCTGTAGCTTTGATGTTGCTGACCTGACGATTACTACATGCATGTCATTAGCAGTATTGATTCATTCGTTCACGATTTGGTCCAGGTTTTGCTGCACTCCCTAGATCCACGAGTCCATTCATGCCTGCTGCTGTGTTGTTGCGACACAGGTGTAGCGCTCCAAGGCATGGCCCACATTTATTTCATTTAAATATATTCATTCAATACTCTAGCCAAATCTGTGAAATAGGACAGTGATACCTTTGTTTGATTTTTTTTAAAAATCTGTCCAGAGATTAAATTCAAATCTCCATATAACTTTTCAAAATTCCTGTGTTAGCGGAAACATTCATAAGGAAATAACACCTGTGCTGTAACAAAGAAGAGTGGGGAGGGGGTGGGGGTAGGGGGCGAGGGTAGGGGAGGGGGCGGGGCAGTGTGACCCATAGTGCACCTCACATGGGTTGTATATTCTCAACACTGATTGTATCTTCAAAGGTGTAATTCAAGCAACACAACATTAAAAGCTTGAAACAGAAAGGAATTTCTTTGATACCACTTGATATGTGGGAACAACTTAAGTTTGTATGCATTACGTAACATAGAAATCTTATCCATCTTCTTAAATTAAACATTTTTTGAAATTGTTTATTCCTTATTAAGTTTCATAATCTATCAAGCGCACTCTTCAATCAGAAGTGGTTAACAAGAAACCTCTTACACGTTTTCTTGGTTTTTGATAATAATGGCCATTTGGATCTGCGCTTATTTTCAACCTTGTAAACAATTACGTTTAACAAGAAGCCGTTGAAGCTTTGTCAGATAGCTTTACTCCTACAAGTTAAATGTTTTTTCTCGGCCATGTGTGTCTACCACATGCAGCACCCATGAAATTAACTTGTATGGCTCATGAAAATTAGAAATAATTATGAAGATGTTTCATTATACCTGTTTCCAGGCTAATAGCCGATTCTTTCTTGTCTACAAACCCGAGAACTGTAGAAGAGCCTAATTATGGTCTACAGAATGTTTTAGTTTCCACGGAAGCTCAACATGTTCTAGTATTAGTATCCCCCCCCCCCCCTCCCAATCACTGCCCCTCTCCTCCCCCACTGTAGCTGTTAATGAGAGACCTTGAGCTTTGGTAATCATAATTGTTTCTTTAAAAATCAGTACTCAAGGTCAGAATCCTTAATAAACTCGGCTTTCAAGGTCAGAAACTGCAGATTAAAACATTTTTAATGTAGGATGGAAGTTTCAGGACATGATGATCACGCATTAACATATTCCTATTCATTTTGATGATTTCAGCTCAAAGTTTGGTCAGTTTTTATGCAGAAATTGATGCACTGCCAGGAAATTGGGTTTGAAAAACCACCTGTCTCGTGATGAGTGTATAAACCTAATGGGTTTGCTGTCACGGCGATGATGACAGCATTGCTTTTCCAGCAATTTCTGGTATTATGTAATAATATCTAATTAATGTATATTATGTGTTACACAATGAGATCCCTAGGTGATTAAGTTTATAATTAACATCCATTTGCTAGTGGAACAGACTGAATACACTGGCACAGTGTCTTGTCTCAATTTAATTGTTTCATTACAAAGCCAATTATCAGGTAGCATTTCCTGGCAGCGTTCAGACGTCTTGATTGGATGTGGGAAGGCATTCCTGGGATACTGGTCACACCTCCCGGGCGAACTCCCCGTAATCATCCTAAAAAACGCCCTGGCTAATCATATCATTTCATTTAGTGAAAATTATGAGGTCTAAGTTCAGATCAATATCAAAATGAAATTTATTCACAGTTTTGTGAATTGCAGCTTGAAATCTGCGACAGTAAAATTACGTGTTCAGCATGCAATCTTCGATAATGAAATTGATGCAATATTTTCTAACTGACCCCCATAACAAACTGATCTACCTAAAGAGATATTACTTCAGATTGATACCAAAGTGTTTATGATGTTTTTGGTTTTGAGCATTTCAGCATGACATCTTTGATACTGAAATCACATATCAAAAAGAAATCTTTGATAGTGAAATCTGTACTATACTTCCTTGACAAACCCACATAACTGATTTACCCAGTTAGGTGTAAGGTGCTACTGCTTGAGTGAGGATGGTAGCAAAAACAAGGGTATAGGTAGTACCAGACTTTCCCGTTAATGACGTATGTCTTCAGAAAATGTGTGGGGAACCATCTCAGAAATGAGGTTCGGAGCTAGAGGGGTGTACATTGACATTGCTACAGATATATACATCTGGATCTGATACGAATTAGTACATGCAAAATAAGTCATCATTGGCTGAATTATGAACAAATCATCACGGTTACATAGGCTTTTAGCGTTATTAATCTATAAGGGGTTTTATTAACCAGGAAATTAGCCAGGAGCATTTGTAGATAAAAGGTTATGTTGCTATTAAATTTTTGAAATTTTCTGTAGGGCTGTGTTATTTTGATCTCCTTGATTGTCATTGTATCTTAATTAGATAGAATGAAATCAGTAGGAAAGCTAATTGAAATGGATGTATTATTTGATTTTTAAAAGTGCAAAATTAAATTACGAGTGCATATTTTAGGATTTTAAGAATTAAAAAAAAAAATGATTAACCCATTTGTTTTACAGCTTTTCATTTTGACCCTGATATGATAATTTATTTTTAGAGCTAAAGTTTTTAATTTGACTTTTACATTGAAAATCTGTTTAAAGCTGACAGTACCTATAAATGTCATTTTATGTGAAAATGTAGATACTTTTTGCAGGAATGTTCTGTCCTAACAATACATTACCCCTCGATGGCTAGGAAGTCAACGTCGGACCAAGTTTGATCCATAGAAAAACAATGAACAAAGAAGGAAATATAACTAATTTTTCTCTTCATCATCTTCCCCAGGCAGCTTCCATTTCCTTTGGTTTCAGCACTATATGTCTAAGTAACAAAACTACGACCCATATAACATGACAGGGGCCCTGTTTGTTAATTTATCAATGCTCAATCATGATCAATTTAAAACCATGTGGTTGTGGGTTTAGCACATTCGATGAGGGTACAAAACAGAGGGGCTGAACAGGTCGGCTCATGTTTTAAATAACACCAAAACGTACACATTTTAAGGATGATGACTGAAGGAGCGGGAGGTGTGCAAAGGGACAGATACATGGTTTTTTTTACGATGGCTTTCCACGCTGAGTACTCACAGGGGCACTGGTAATACAGATATGTATACAGTTATTCTCCTTTATATGTAATTTTAAATTTCGTAGCTAAACCAGTTCATTTTCCTTGAACAACAATTTGCCCTTCATCCTTAGATAGCCTCGTTGACATCTCTTGGGTGCAATACAGAAGGGTGAAATGAGTCGGTAAATGTACTTCGGTAAAATTTCCGACACAAAAGTAGGTCAATGTGTTGTGTATACAGATCACGGGCCATTATTTCTAGGAAGCTTTTCCATATTTCATACTTTTGCATAGATTCAACATTATAGTCCCATATGACATTGGAAATCATGAAAACAATCTCACGATGTTCATCAGGTCTGACGGGTTGATGGGAAGCTCCAGACGGAATGCGTATGCTAGTCTTACAGTATAAGTCTCAATCCTTAGTCACAGAGCCCACTCGTCCTTCATAGGTCGTACCTAAAAGCCTGGCAGACCTGTACTGCCCTAGGGATTATATAGCACAAAATTGATTTCCATGAGAAATCGCCTTGCTTTCTATGGGGTAGACTTTGAAAATGGATTATAAAAAAACATGTGGCTTCTTTGCTTAACTTTGTCGTCACATTCGTTCTTAGCCGTCAAGCTTCTTCGTTGGTAATTTCCTTCGTGCAAAGATTTTATTATTTCATCATTTCTACGTATTAGGCTTTGCCTTCAAGGCGTTGTAAGGCTTGGATTTTACACCTTTTATTGAATCAGCAAATCCTTGCATGTTCTGTTGCATGATTATTGGGATTTCATCCTAATTGGTTAAATCTGATTGGCTGTAAATCCTGTAACATTGTTACTCTGAATTTGTTTCCTTTAAATAAGTTGGAATACAAGTACAAAAAGTTACCTTCATTTGTTTGCTGTAATAAGACATTTTTAAATATTCTCATCAGAGTATTGCCATTTGAAAAAAATGATATGGGGGGGGGGGGGGCGGCAGGCAGATAGTGTTACCCATTTCCATCACAATGCGTCACGTCTTGTTTCAATTCATTGGCATGACTCTGCCGACTTTATTCCCCACAGATTTCGTCAAAGTCGAACAAAGGTCAAGTATAAGAATTCCTAGATATTTGAGGGTCCCAAGGTCAAAGCCAAGGTCACTATTGCTATTTATAGGTCAACCACATGGCAAAAAGGGAACTAATGTCTTACAGACGTTCTCTAGTTTAGATCTTTGAACCTTAATATGAGATCTGTGACCTTGAGAAATTTGTGACCTTGTAAGACCTTTGACCTTGAGAGATTTGTAAGAATGCGAGATCTGTTACAGTTGAAGTTTGTGTATGCGTGGTACACCGAGGTTTAATGTAGTTCACCTTACATGTCCCTATTACCAGGGCTACCCAATCAGTGTAGTACAACTGGTGTCGGTTAATATTGCAGCCTTGAAGAATATCAATATCCGATCCCTTTTACTACGATATCAAGTGATCGTTTTACAGGATCCATGAGTAATGCATGTGACTCACATATAAAAGATAAAAAAACACACAAAAAAACAATTGATTTTCTGTCTATGAGGTAGAACATTATTGGTGTAAAATGAGGTAGAACTCTTCACAAGCATCTTCATGACCATGATTGCTGTAGTTCATTCATGCCATGCCGTAAGTTTTATTGGCAAATATTATCAAGAGAAATGTAAAAGAGCGGAAATGCCATATTTATATCTCCTCCGAGTGGTATTGTGACCGTGGTCAGATTTGGATGATAAAAGAACGGCGAACAAATAGGTTTAGTCATTGTGTTAGAATATGAGTAAGATTATTGAGTGTTTTTGGTTTGAGAAATGTGTTAAATTGATATTCCCATGAAATTTTGACCATTAAAGGTACCGCACTTAAGATCCCTTCACTGATAGAACAAAGATAGTAATAATTGTCTGTAAATTATGAATTAAGCAGAAGAGGATTTCAGACCAATACATTTGAAAAATTTCTTGTCAAAGAACTTAATAAAATTATATTTTCTGACCATAAAGTATTTCCTGGTGTTGCTTTGATAAAAAAAGGACACAGTGACTCCTGAGTGACTCCTGGTGGTTCCAGGCAGGTTCAGAGCCATGTGTAGTCTTGGTCATGTACAAGCTTGACTCTGTGAGTGGTTGGTGAGAAGACCCCCCTGTGAGGTTTTGACTGCTGCGGACAGACATCTGCCCTTCAGATAGCACCTCATCAAGAAACACGGCTGGAACACTACTGGACCATTGATGTCTCTCAGCTGCTCAGCGATATTAAAAAAGCAATTATGACCACAAATTATCATTTCCTGTAATATAAAGCCACATTTAACAGAAGAAAAGGGTTTCTAGTTTTGTAAAAAAAATATCATAAATTAAGGAATATTGGTTAAATTTCATAATGTAAATCAATGGTGATGAATTCCCAACTCATCTTGATTGTTAGGACAAAGTTTATGGGTAGCCCTAAACTGATAGCATATAAATGACGCGTTGATTGAAGAATCAAAACTGTCTGTAGGTCGTTAATTTGATATATTTTTTGTAATGCTGAATAATGAACTCTCCCTGAACTCTATACATGTTTCTCAGTAAAAGCTAAACATGTATGAGGCAAAGGGGGAAGGGAATGTAAATTAAGGTAAATGTGCTAATGTGCCTCATGATCACAGATTTCAGTTTTGAATTGATGATGAGGGACGTGTGAAGTATCGGTGATGTATGAGCTTTATAATGACTGTCGGTGTGTCTACCAGCCTACCTCACGTGGAAATAGTCACAGATCAGCGATAAAAACACCAGCTTATGAATAAGTAAAAGAGATGTAAGCTAATGTATAAACACATTATCCTTTATTGTACTTCGGTGATAAATCTAATGGCGGTGTTTTTGTTATAGGGTCTCCGTATTTCTGTCCTCCCACTGTATCGTAAAACAACCAAGGACCTTTTTATCTTTGTGTCATTGAAATCCATTCCTGGTTCTACTGTAACACCCAACACTCGTACATCTTCATGTGTGAAGGGTACAACCTCTATAGGTCGTAGCCTCTTTTTCTGTTTTACGCGGAATATATTTTACTATCGTTGATTAGCTTTGTCAGCATCTCATTGTGAGGGGAACAGTTTCACACGATATGTGAACTTCTTGCACTTTTTTGTTGCTTTTCACTGTATGGAAAGGAAGGTCCTCGTGGCATTTTCCAATGTATCAATAGTTCATCTATATATATATATATATTCCCATGAAATTTATGAAGAATCTCCTTGACGAGATGAAAGTACTTAAGACTCGTTGCGAATTTTTCTTTTTATAAATTGGTATCACAATGAGAAATTGCTTTCAAATGTCAATAAAATTAAATCAACAAATTCTACAATACAAGTACAGTTATAGTGCAGGTATTTGATAATTAACGAAGATGTGTATGATTTCTGAATATATTTTAACAAGGCTGCAAATCTATTCTCATAAGCTGTTGAGTTTTCGGACAGCAGATTTTGGCCCCATTTGTTGAACAGAAGTGATATATTACAGCACTAAATGGGTGACATTTTTTCTTTGCTTCTGATTGGTTGTTTAAATCGTGGACATAATTCGATGATAACTTTGTTTGGAATCTGATATTAGACAAACAACTCTTTGATTGTAATTGACAAAATGTTTGTACTTTGAAGAAATACACAGCATTATTTTTTTAAAATCAGATATGTAAGTTGAAAGTCAGCATTAATAAAGCATTTAGAAGATGCAGAAAAGGGAATTATGCCCCTTTTTATCTGACATTGCTTTTCGTCTTTACGATTATGTCGTTTCACAAGTGAATTAAGCTGTGTTTCTTTGTGTGTGTCATGTGGGCCGACTGAACTCGGTAACACGTTATTATAATCACTTTCAAATTCCTTCATGTTTCATATAGAATAATATGAAGTACCAAAAACCTCGCCTGCTCTGTCATTGTGACAGGTCTACACTGAGTGCATTTGACTGCGGATGAATGAATTTATTTAATTCACATATTTTCCTTTGAATAAGCATTTTGATTACTTCAAGTGTTGTAACATGTATGTGTATAGGTTTATAGTCCGTCTGAATCTGATGGCTGTAATTGTTTACAGTATTGTGTTGTTACGAGGATAAGGGGATTACAGCAGGTTCTGTAAAACTGACTCAAAACCTGGCTCTCTGTATACTTTTTGTGATCAAGAATAAGTATAAGGAGTGAATCAGCTTGTGTTTAGAAGTTCGGCCTGCGTGCCACGGCAGGTTTGATGAAAATGCCCTATCTTCAATTTCAAATACATTAATTCTTTAAAAGATTTTTTTGAGATTCTTCAATTTGAAATGTGATATATGATAACTCTGTGTGATATACATCTGTCTATATTAAATAAAGATAGAAAAAAATGCATAAATTACAATTTATTTCAATTCAAATTTTATTGAAAGAAACCTGCAGATTGTATCGGCCTCTTGTTGCCTCCTGTGGCTGAGAGATGTTTGTGAGATATGTTTGAGCTATTTCTGAGACATGGGTATTTAAGCGGTTCGCTCCCTATGCTAACAGTTATTCCATGTCTCTTAAGTACTTCAGTAATAAGTTCGCATAATCTGCCTCAAATGTTACAAATATCAATAATTAGCCATCACAGAGCTCCTAAATGATTTTAGCCCCATTATAATGACTCTATCTTACAGTACATATCTAGATTAGGGCGGATAGCATGCATCGTAACAGTTCTAAAGGAACTACACACATTAGAAAAAGATTCAGCAACAGGTACAGCTGCACAGAGTGGGACTCTACTTAACACATGACGGAGACTCATTCAGAGTTGTGTCCCCACCTGAAGGGTCATCAGCAGGTAAACGACATGTCTTGAACGGTGGCCACAGCAGTATTTTACCTAATAAACTCTTGTACAAAAAAGTCATGCCGATATCAATATTTACAGACGTAGACGCTAGAATGGAAGGTGTGTGAAGAACAGACCTCCCGCTGGTTTCATTGCGGCTGAATGGACCATGTAGAGTTCTGATTATGGTGATCTCTTTCCTGACTTACTGGAGGCGATGCTAATGCTGAGATCTAACGAAAAGAGGCTTATTTCTGCATCAACCTGGCCATTTTTATGTAATTTGATTAAGATTTTTTACCCCAGCTATAGAGATAATGACACCAGGATCCAAACCTACATGTAAGAACAGTTACAAGTGTGAACAAACAAACGACTCTGGCACTGTTGTTGCTAAAGTACATTTTCTCCAGCTTTGAAATGGATTTTATTTCAAAATCTCTAATTTCTGATGATGACTTTCTTGAAACTTGATTAAATATAAAAATGCTACAGAAAGCTATCTTGAAAACTAAAACTAAAATCATATAAGTATCTGATGTTATTTTAAACTCTTTCTTGGTTTGATTTAAATATAAAATGCTGAGGTTCATATTTTTAAAAAAGTGCCTGGTACGAAAATGAAGGTGTGTGATCATACCGTTTCTTGGTTTTCTGGTGAACTTGGGAGTATTCAGTGCACGAGTGAAGAAGAAACATTAAAGATCTCCCCACCACTTCCAAAAAATGTAACTATATTCACTGGAAACTTCCTTTCCAGCATGACTATAGCTTTAGATAAATCATTTCTGAAAAGAAAAACACACCTTGCAGGACTTAAATGAAAAAAATAAAAGTGATGCAGCAAACCAATGTATGAAGAACTTTAGTGGAACTCTCTAGTGTTTTGCCTCCAGTGGTACGGGGATCCTTAAGGCGATATAAATTATGATATTAGGCTATTAGCCTGCCTCTATCTGTCGCTCTCCACATGTCACACTCTAATGACAAAGCACTCGGTGACTTACAGGGTATCCGACCGAGAATGTAGGAAGTTTTTTATTACGGTTTATGGCTTTCAGAAATTATACCACAAAGTTAATGTAGTGATACAAAATATCAGTGAAGCACATTTTTACTCTGTAAATTCCGCTTCAATTTTTTTCCAACGGAATCTAAATCCCTGACTGTGGAAGTCATTTCTGGTATGTTAGCTGTACTAGTGAGGAAGTTTAGCTGGGCGTATTTTTTGGGGTTATTTCCATCGCCATGTTGTGAAATGATTGTAGAACAAGACTTGGAGTGTTGAAGTTGACCAATTAGTCTCCATATCACGGACAGTTGTCCTGTATAAAACTCAATGGGGGGTGTCAGGATGTGGAAAAGCTTGTTTGAGCCTCTAATTAGTGGGAATAGACGCAAGTGATATAACAGGATCTGGTATTATAGGGTGTATGGACGATTGGGAAACGTTGAATGTACCAGCTGCATGTCGGAAATTAATGGTATCGAGATTGGTACATTTTTAGAGATGTCGGGTCGACAAGTTTCGGCACAGACAATGATGTAAGCGGATCTAGGACTCAGATGTTTTCTAAGACATTCTCTCCGATTTATTTATGACTGTTACAGACTTCATATTATTTACTCACCAAACAAACCAAGTAGCTACTGAGTCTGAAAGTGATGTTCAGAATGGCATTTCCTCTACACAAATGTCAGTGACGTGATTATTGCTGACTGTTTTGCCAGATCTTTGAATGAAGAAACCTGCAGTACATGCAAATAAAAAAACGCTAACCTTTCGCAGGAAAACATTCTGTTTGATGTCTTAGTTTTGGGTTTCCATGTACTGGGTGTTTTGTTTAGTATAGATCTGTTCTTGTGTGACAGTACATCAGGTTCAGGGGTTGAGGTCCCAGTATGTGTAGTACAAGTAATACACTTTCTTTAGTGGCCATTTCTCTTTTACGTCAAAACATTTTTTGTTCAATTTGTTTCGGTAGTGAATCACAAAATCAATACTTCTGTACTTAGATCAGAAAAGCTTCCTGCACAGGTCTTGTGGGCAGGGCAACAGTGTCTTTATTTCACTGGGACTAAATCTTGTGGGCAGGGCAACAGTGTCTTCATTTCATTGGGACTTAATCTTGTGGGCAGGGTAACAGTGTCTTTATTTCATTGGGACTTAATCTTGTGGGCAGGGTAACAGTGTCTTTATTTCATTGGGACTAAATCTTGTGGGCAGGGTAACAGTGTCTTTATTTCATTGGGACTATCTTCATTACAATAGAATTTTCTGTACCAGGAAATCTTTACGAAAAACACACCCAGTCATACCTTGATATGATTTGCCACATAGTTTCTACAAACAGATTTAAAGGTTCTGTTTTCATTATTTCTCCTATCCAGTTTTTTACCTTAATTAGTAATTATACCTTGAAAACTTTCTACAGAAGGAAAAATTAGCTCTGCTTATATAGGTAAACTAAACATTATCTATAACCTGTTTGACTACTGTATATTGGGAACTTTCACCCATTGTAAATGTTCACCCATCACATTTAATGACCGTGTATACTTTGTTGTCTACCTATATTCCTGGTAAGGATAAATTTGACTTCCTGACAGAGAGCGAACAAACTAAACTGCAGCAAACAACTCCTGTTTACAGTAATTCTAGTTGGACTAACAGTAGTCGGAGAACAAAGTCTGAATGACTTGCCATGCAGTTTCGACAGAAAGCCCTGTTTTTGTATGGGTAGTAAAATGGGGGCCTTTGTATGAAGAGCAGCAGTTAGCAGGCAGTTAGAGCCTCATTGTGTTAGTTCAAAGGGTTTCACTACATAATTGCCACCTAAGGCGATGGGCAACAGGCAAGGCAAGCTGCTTCGTATCTCAATACTGTACACAGAAATGAAAATCTCTGGTGAACTGCCAGGAACAAAATTTATTAGATATTGTATGAAAGGTTTGTTTACAGTACAAAATAGGAGTACTTTTGATATATGTGTCTTCTTAGCATGTCAGTTTCCAGCAGTTGTCTCTAATTTAGGCACAATCACTTTTAAAATAGCCTTGTAATGTGTCATTGTTAATATTATACTCAAGGTAAATATATTTGATTTCATTTAGACAAAATGCATTTAAATTTCATATCAAATATATTTATAAATAAAGTTGATTTCATTAAGACAAAATAGATTTATTTTTCATATCACATGTTTATGTTTTTTTTCCATTTTCAAGACATTAAAATTCGACATGTAGATATACAATTTAAAAGAGAAGTAATTTACATTTTGTTGACGGGATACTTAGATCAGGTTGCGTAGGTGTTGCGCTCCAGGTAAGGCACCGATCCAGGTAATATTTTACCTGTAATGACAGTTTCTATGTTATCGGAGGCTATCGTGGTCCAGGCTCTGACACAGATGGATATCTACAGATCGAAGGTGCTCGCGTCTTAACAGTTACGTTTGGCTTGCATCCATAAATAATGTATGTTTAAAATTAGGGACTTACTTTAACGTGACACTCACAAGATAATTGCTGGTTAAAAAGGTAGCCGTTTTGTATTTTAATCAAAGAGGTGTGACTGTTTTCACCTGTATGAAATGACAAGGTATAAACTTCCAACCCAATTAGATGACTAGCTGTATTGGGTTAGCAAATTCATTAAGTATGTTTGAGGCATTCTTTATAGTCGCAGTACTGGTGTTTTAAGTTCGACAGGTACTATACGCATTGTGAAAAAATATTTATTAAGCATGGTACATAAAAAAAGAGACCACAGTTGTAAATTTTGTGGGTTGACTCTTGTGTGCAGTCAAATTAAAATTCTGGTGGTTTTGTTCTATCGGACACTTTTTTTCCCACCCAGTCACAGCTACATATCATTTTCAATATTCACCTCGTCATCATTGTAAACATCAAAACAAAAAATTTGACACCCGGGTCATTAGTCCCTTCATAACGCCGCGCTGTGTCATTGTGGTACGCGCTTGTCATGCTGATTTCAGGGCATTAGACACGTCTTCATTTCCTCGGCTGGACACTTGAAACAAGTTTGAATGACTTTGAAGCGGATTGTCGATCCTGAATTGTGTATTGCTTGCACAAATGGATATTTACCCTGGCCAAACAAAGAAAGTATGAAAGAGCTTCTTCTCCTTTGCTGGTAAAGTCAGTTCGGCTCCAGACTTCTTCAAATTGTATGGTGAAACACCCACCTAGCCGAGCCAAATCCGACAGCTGACATTATTTTTATGTCCTGTTTTCATAAATACTGGTTATGCATACATATAGGTCTTGGTAACAGTGTATTGGAGGCTTAAGTCTACATGCGGTACAAAGGCCACGGCGACCTTGTCTTGTTACAGTCTACAAAGGCGCAGATGACCTTGGCAGTAGGGGGCTGTCATTTATTCTTGCCCTAGAGGTCAAACATGTCTGTACAAAAGGTATCTGGACCATGGACAGGGTATTGATGAGACGATTTTACTGAGAAGGCAAGAGTTCGGTGATGTCTTCTGAAAGGGATATCGCATAGGGAGTAAGACATTAAAAGACAGTGATCTGATAATTTGAAACATAATTTGGCCATTTTGTTAATTTGTTGACCCATTTACTAATAACTATCCACACTATACCACTTTTTGACATTGTTTGATTTAAATAATGTTACTGCGGAAGATTTAGGCACTGTTTAACATATCACAGTTAAAAACATCATCAACAAACTTTCACATAATGTTCTAGAAAAACATGATACACTTTTGAATCCTACAGTTGGTGAAGATGTTGGGTTTTATAGTTTTTTGTGTTCTTCTTTTCAAAATTGACTTAACAATAAGGAAAGTTTGTGGTTGAAACCCTTTCATGGTGTATTTTTCGGGGACAAAAGCTACAGGTCAGAGAAAAAATTAAATCGTACAATTAGGGACGATATCCGTCAGTGAGGAAGGATGTCCGGTTGATAATTACTTTGTATTCTTCTTCACAAAATAAAATCTAAAATAAGGGAACTTTGGTTGCTTTCAAGATGTACATTTCTGGACAAAAACTCACAGGTCAAAGAATAATGTAAAAATAGTCCTGTTTGATGACATATGACAATATAACTGATCTGTTTGAGGTATCCCCAATGTAAGGACATCACAGACCCTTGTCAGTCATATCAAGTGTGAGAATAACAATGGTCTGAATACATAAGGGTGCAAGGCACCAGTATTGGGGTGTCATTATAGCCCTGTTTTAACTACGGTTCTACTTGTTTTGGTTGGGTCTTTCCGTCGAAAGATTTCAACAAGTATTTCGTAAGTCCAATACGAGAACAACTAATTAAATCTGTATTATGACACAATATGAACCAGATAGCTGACCATGGATGTTAGTTATGTCGGTGTATAACAATGGGTGTTCCTGTTTACATGTACACAGTGGATTAGAACATGTGTCAGGTCTGTTAATCTGTTCACCAAACCTGTTTTGTCTGGCTCAGAACAAAATATAATTGGAGTGTTTGTTATATTAAATTCTCATATATTACGAATCGGGGCATATCTACAATACACAAACGATAGACACTTGAGGTCACTGAGAGCAACAACCAAGATTTCTTCTTTCAAAAATGCAGACTCATAATTTGTCACATTTTAAAAATAGAAACTGGCCCTATGAATTGAAATACAAGAATGTTTCCTTTGGTTCAAATTGAAAAGAAATTTCTTCAGAGTAATTTCCTATTTATATCAAAAGTGACATTTTTTAAGGGCAGGCAATAATGTTTAACCAAGTTGAAAAGATGCCAAAATTCACAGATTGCTTAAGGATTTTCTTCATCTTGTTCCTTAGAATAGGGGAAAATAAATCACAAGGAATTTTTTTTATGTTTTCATATTTTTGTAATTGAATGAAGTCGATGAATGTTTAATGGCTAATGTACGGGAGGATTAATGTTCGGAATTCGGGCGACTTTTTGATGTCTCTCTTTACAAACGGGGATACAAAGGATACACCTGCAGGTATATTGTCATCCGTGTTTATTTACCTGTCACAGACAACTTAATTGGTCATAAGATATTGATTTGTACTGGACACTGATCTGCTACATAATTATTTCTTTTTTATTTATTTCGGCATTGTGGTGAACATGTATTTCCAAGGGGCATAAATCTGTGGCCAATTGTTGACCTGTCGACACTTGACAGTGTGTAAGTGTGTAGGTGACAGTTGAGGTGGGCTAATAATCAGGACCCACCCCCAGGGGTTGTATGGACCTGGGTCAGGCTGTTTCTACCTGGGGCCTTATATTACCACACCTCGTATAAAAAACCTGTCCAGGTGATAAAGAGTTGTTCATGTTGATGGCCCCTTCACGGGGTCAACAAGGCTACGTTACGTTGACAGTACATTAGTGGAGTAGGTCTTATAAGAGGGGATAGGTGTAGTGGATCCTTACAAAGTTAATCAGCTATTGTTGACCTCTCTCATTGCATGGCCGGCCATTTTATACACATTGTGCCTGTTAACATTCTTGGAGTATACTTGTGCCTAGTTTTGTATGTGTGTTGAGTTAGAGTTAAGGTTATATGCTACCTTACATATTTTGTTTGTGTGTTGTGTTAGAGTTAAGATTTTATTGCTACTTTACGCAATATGCCCATGACTTGGTTTACAGTTTCGGAGATATGCTGTCTTATACATTATACATTATACCAATAATTTGTTTCAGAGTTAAGGGTGTATGCTACCTTGAACATTGTATCTATAATTTGTGTTAAGTTTGTGGCATGCAGCAAATGCTGCAATGTGTGTTCTGTTATGAACAAACAGAAACAGTCTCTAGCTAGTTCTACAAGGTCTACATTGGGTTGATACTGAAAGGACCTGTGCCAAGATGAAGGTTGAAGTTGATAATGTGTCCATAGGTGGATATGACAGTTTGGACTCAAAGGTGCTGGCTAGAAGGTGATACTTTGACCAGTACCTGGTGGGATATTACAGGAAGTTTAAGACTAGAAGGGTTGACTAGATTGGCTGCCACAGGACACGTTGACCTGTGTCAGTGACTGCCCAGACAGGAAGGCTGGACAGAAAGACGGGACTAATGTGTGGGGACTGACAGGCTTACCTATAGATCTATTAATATCATAATGTTACTCACACATGCATATCCCAGTTATGGACATGGTGTCATAACATTACACACATCATGTAAACTACTCAGCTGTGGAGTTTAGTAATGTAAGTTAGCTAGCCCATGATTTCCCAGCTATAGTCCGCCCAGCTGTATTAATAATGTAAGTTAGCATGCTTATGATGTCCCACCTGTAGTCCACCCAGCTGTATAACTCAGTAAAGTGTGAACAAAACAGATACATTTCTCTGTATATATTGGTACATTTTGTATGGCACACATGCCTGAAGCCCCCTTCTCTGCTATATATAGTCCACCCAGCTGTAGAAGTGAGTACATGCACAGTGTTTGAACATGCATGAAGTCCCCTTCTCTGATATTAACTACCCAGTTGTTTCAGTTGATACAGTGTGTGTAATACATAACTGGCATCCCATTCTCTGCTTATGTCCACCCAGCTGTATAATTTTACAGCATCGTCCCTTTAAAACATTTGTGTAGGGAGATATTGTATACTAGGTACCAAGTCCCAATATAAAATTAGTCTGAAGATAATTTTAGTACCCTTTGTTTCAATAACTCAATTTGATTGCTCTATCGCCAATACTTCTATGTTCTCACTTTTATCACTTTGTCTCTGACAAATGCTTTTGTTGCACACATCAGGTATTGATTTTTTTATTCTCCAGACATTTATCTACTGTACATTTCTGCATAAAATTTCTTTGTTTTATGACTTTTTGTTTTATGATTTTGTTTATGAGAATTGATTCAAACATTTATCAAAAACGAAAAGTCGATTCAGAAAACCAATCTGGGAAAGGGGTTCCAAATTATTTTAACCCAGAAAACCCTCTAAATCAGACACCGATAACTGAATGGTTCCGACAGTGGATGTGAAGTTCTGGATTGATCTTAGTGCTTGTTACTGGGAAATTTCTTGGTGTATCATCTAAAAGTGCTGGAACTTGCTCAATATTTCTTGAAAAGTTTTAAGAATATTTGTACTCTAATACAATTAACATGTGTTCTTGTCTATGAAGGATTTTTTCAAAGTTTTTGTGTTGATATAAATTTATCATAAGTAAATAAATCATTTTCAATCCATTCCAGTTCATTTTATTTTTGTGCTATATAACCGTAGCTGTACACTAAAAAAGAAAAGAAAATCCCCATTTTCTGAAAAGTTGGAAAATTGAAAGACAGTGCTTTAAAAGTGCTTTAGAAGGTCTTGAATTTTGTCCTGAAAACTCTAAGCCAGAGGTGCGACAACATTCCCTGTGTACATATATAATAGGAAAGTTCTTTTTATGTCGGTATTAGGTCGATAAGCCATAATCCCGTTTCTGGGAGGTTTGTCACCTGACCGCGGTAAACACCCCAGTCTAGGCCTGGTTTAGGATTTTCAAAGACTTTATAGGTTTATACAGCCGGGTAATAACACCAGCTGGTGCCACTGTTACGTAACGCAGCTTACAAAATAAAAAAATTCTCCTTACAATATAAAAACGTATTACAACGATTAACACTAACAGTTTAGTGGTTCCTTCTGTTGAAGGTACATCATAACTTAGTCGACAGAACAGGTTTTATCGTGTTCCCATTTGAACTGAAAATTAATAGTTTATTTTTATGCTCATTATGACATGTTATGAGATGTTTTTCTCTCTCGCTTATAATGGCTGAAATCTAGATGATTTTGTTATCCGTGGTTGTTATATGTTGTTATGTAGTACCACAAACATGGAATTAATGTGCAATATGATAAAACACATTAAAAAACGCTTTGGTTCGAAATTTTATGTGTCCTGCGCCTGATAAAGTATATTTTTTTTATTTAATTCATAATCATAGGTATATAAAGTGGGTGTCAATCCTGTGGTAAATAAAACCCGCTTTAATATTAGCCTGCACTCTGGGTCTCATTTAAGTGGAAAAGGAGGCCAAAAAAGTTAATTCCGTCTTAAATGCGATTTGCATTATCGGCATATGTCATCTAGTCACGAGTGTTAGGGCCGTGAAAAAACTTGTGAACTCTGCTGTCATTTTAATAGTCTGTGGTTTTGATAATATCAAGGGATATGTTAGAATACGTTAAGTGCCCCGGGGCTTAAAAAGTTCAAATATATAAACATTGGATGCATCAAAAAGCATTTAAAGATAGAAAATGAACACCGGACAATTTTATGTTTTACTTGGACTTAGGTCTTGTATGCTGTGTTGTCGCAATTTCTAAATACGTTGATATGTTTTTGCCCCCTCTTTGATTGACAATGTACTTGAAAGAAGTGGGTAGAAATGCATAGGCCTAATGAATTGCTTACCTCTTCAGCAATGTATAAATTACTCCTATCATTTACTTGATTGACAAATTGAAATCAAGGAGAAAAAGCAATCTTCAAAAATATGGCTGAAAGACTTTGTTGGCTTTGATGAAGAGAAGTGTTGGTACCTGAAGGATTTCTACGAGAAATTGATTGGTTTTTATAAGGTTTTAATAAAGGTTTTAATAATTACTATCTTATTTCTTGTAAGGTTTTCATTATATTGTCATCTTTGTCGGTAAAAAATGTTTGTATTATAATGATCTTATTTCTTGTGGGGTTTTCATTATATTGCTGTGTTAGTCGTTAAATGTTACGATTATAATGGTCTTAAGTCTTTTAGTCAGGTTTGAATAATTACGACGCTAATGGTTGTTTAAAACATTTTTGTTGGGTAGAGATTACTGACAGATATGTATTTATTGAATATATATATAAAAGATGTTTTAAGGGACACCAGAGGATTTGGAAAGAAGGATTGCCGTAAATTGATTAATTTTTATGTCGGCCATGTTTGGTGATTGATTTCTCTGTGGCAGTTGGTATTTTACTGCGTAAAGTGTGTTTACCATGATACTACATTAACTTATATAAGACTTTTATCGGGGCCATGTTTACTCACGTCGCCCTCCTGCACACTCGAAGATATACAAATACAGCGACTTTAACAGAGGTTGTGTATCAAACAAATTGGGTATTTTGGATTTCTGTAGATGAAAAACCGCCAGAAATAACAATGAACAATGGAGGTTTACATATTACATAAACCTTGAATTCAGACGTATTATTTTCAAATATGACCTGGCTTTGTTGGAGACCCCTCCAGGAGGCTTTTTACCCCCTGTACGTCCGACGGCCATACAGCTGTGTACTGTCTTATCACAGGGGAAACACAATAACTCGGCTAAATTTGCAGAAACATGCTACAGTAAAGTACATCAATGTTTTTCACAAATATTTTGATATCTTACGAATATTATCTGGTGATGACAAACTCACAAAGTGCTATTTTAAACTTAAGTTTTTTCGGGGCACATTGTATCTTGAAATTAGATACATGCATATGCAGATAACATTTTACCAATGCATGTACATAGATGTTATTATAGAAGATAAGATTTAAATTGTGGCCTCCTGTGGTTGAGGTATGTAATATTGTAGGTTGGTGTCGAACACACATCTACAATATCTAATGGTCTAGATTATGATTCTTCCTAAATTATGTTTGTATGTGAATGATAGAACTTCCAGACGACGTAGTTTGGACTATTACAAGATTCTTCGTTAGAATTAATGTGGCATTTGTGCTATATATTTTACAAGATGATAATAAGATGTTGTCCACGATTTTAAAATGAAAGAAGCAATGTGAATACTAATGAAAGTAAAGGTCCTAGGTTATCCGGATATGTTTATATCAATTTTTTTTTTGCAGAACTTTATCATTCAAACATTTTTTTTTTCATATTTCATATTGTGCTCGTAGTTTCAGGCTGATCTATTACCCGCCACAGATGTGATGTGTTTGAGTCGGAATTTTAGTGCCGAAATGGCAGTCACCCTGCGTATGTCATACAGGCAGTTAAAAACTTAGTACTGAGATACATAGATCAGCCGTAATTAAAGGCACTCTCAGTAAATTAGAAATGTTAAGATCTCCATTAGACAGGCCAGAAATATTTTGGGTTCTGTAATCTTGCTCAGTAGGCAGCCATTGAGTCAAAGGGGGCCCTCCCACCTGCTATTAAGTGTAAGACATTATAAACTTGTCAATGGTCTCAACGCTAATGTTACTGGGTGGTGGCATTGCATTTTAAAACTAAAATGATATTTGTCAAAATATATTTCAACATTTGAAGCTGTAACGTAGATTGATGTTTAGATAGAAGTTTAAATTCATTAGAATGCTGGAAAAAAATTGCATATGTTGAAATAAATTTTGACATTCGAAGCTATAACATCTTAGATTAGTCCTACAGCTCGTTAGCATGCTCAGGGCTATTTGAGTGATAACGGTTTACCAATTTACTATAATGCTGAAAATGGGGACCAGAGCTATAAAGTAAATAACTGTTTACCTATCATTAGATACTGACAACACTGATGTAGGATTTTGCTGAAAGTGCAGAATCCAGGTCATGAGGGTTATACATTTTATGATTAATTTATTAAGCATTTCCTGCTAGGCACAGAGAAGTACCAGGATGATTTACATATTTATCTGATCAAATGAAAAATTCAGGGGTTTCCTCTATAATGTCAGCCGCTCAAAGTATACCAGGAAAACCTACTCCTACAATACTGTGGTGTAGTCTGAAGACTGTATGTATGTAAATAAGCTGTAGATGGTACATTGTGGCTGTGGATGCTCCCTCGATGGTTCAGCCTGCATATATTGAATTAGATGCAGAATGAATTTGGAAATAAAAAATATTGCAGCCTTGGGAATCGAAAATTAAATGCTGGAATAAATAACTGTCATCTGTAATTTCTCTTTTTCTCAATACACACACTCAAATTCAGTAGAAAATGGTTAAAAATAATTGAAAGGTCATACTGTCTGTTATAGTTTTGTCAGTTATATATTTTGTTTCATAAAATCCTGTTTTCTTCCTGAAAATCTTTAGATTCAGCAGATGAAATAAATTCAGTAGTAGTTCAAAGATCTGGAGACGATATAGTGCCTTTTGTTGTATGTCATCTGCTGATTGCAAGAAACTGTTTCTGTGTGAAAATGCTTGGATTCTTAGAGAAGAATGATACATGATATTTCTTATCATCTATCTTACAAAGTTACTGTTTCCTGTGGTTATTTATTGTTTTTGTGTGAATGGGTTTGATAAGTATTTTTATATTTGTGTATTCTACAGGTGTGATAGTGACCACTGACCAGAACCTGGACAGAGAGGAGCAGGATACTCATACACTGGAGGTGAGTGTTGTATCATACTTATCTCCCTTTATTCACAGTTATCTCCCCCTTTTTCTTATTCCATGCAGTCAAATCCCACCCCCCTCCCCCCCAAAAAAAAATGTATTAGTACTTCTGTGTATGTTTAAACATAAGTCAATAAGTATACCTTTATATTTCATGTACCCTTTTGCTATTCATATCAGCCACGTTCAGTTTTCTCCATACTATTATTTTTTACTTTTTTTTATTAATAATTATCTCCCTTTATTTGCTATTATCTCCCTTTATTCACTATTATCTCCCTTGTATTATTATCACCCCATTTTACCCTGGTAATGCACTAGCTCCACCCTTATTTTACCAAGTGAGCAAATGTAAAAGCGGGTATGTTTCTGCCAGAATGTAGTTCACAGCTACATGTAAACAGCTATGTAATGACATTCGCCGGTAGCCGACAGGTGGATTTCATTGAAACAGGTGTAGTAAATAAACTATGCTGAAGAAGCAAAATGTTAATTAAAACTTGTGATGATGTAACTGCAAAGACAGATGTTTAGCATTATGTTATATAAAGCTTCAATATTTATAAAAAAAAAAAAAAAATGAAATTTTTATTTTATTTTGTCGTCATGAGATTTTTTTTTTATGTTATTGGACTATGATCATCTTAGTCCCTGGTCATGCAAGTTTATAATTCCTTTTGAATAATTATGAAAATATCTGGATGATAAACATAGAGGTTTTATATTCCTTTAGTCCCCATCACATTGATGTAAAGGAATCAATACAGCTTAGCTACAGTACAGACCATCTGCTTGTAGGTCAAACAGAGCAGTGATAGAAGTAAACCAAATAGCTTTGTATGTTGGAAACCTGCAGACAGTGTGCTTTCAGAATGTTACATCTGACATGCCAGTATCTTATATGTCAAGATTGCATCTGTCATTATATGAAAACATGTTATACCCCCAAACATGCATCAAATCGGGAAATGATGCTTTCACGCTTTTTCTACTTTCGACTGGTTTTACATAACGGTACTCGGATGAAGATCCTGTCCGTGGTGAAAGTTGAAATGTAGGAAATAATGTGCAGAAACATGACAGGTCTGGTTTCGTTTCGACATAATCTACATCGGATGGAAGGTTATGTTTTGTGTTTAGATGCGATAACCTGACGAGATTCAGATTTTTATATATCTACACGTTGGTGATGTGATGGTTGCAGCCTGTCAGAGCCGTGAAGGTGACTTCCAGTACCGTTACAGGTAGACGGCTGCTCTAAGACTTCCCGTCTTGTCTGCTTGTATAGTCACCTAATGCTTCAACTACAAACCCCAACATGTGATGCAATTTACAAATTACATGCCAGTCTGTGGAGACCAATAGGTGACGGAAGGATATACTAACAGTATTTACTAACAGCGGGATTCTCTCACCATCGGTATTCAGCGGCTCCCCACTGGTATCTGAGAGACCTATCTATCCAGATGTCTTCCTGCCCGCCTTGTGCCAACAGCTCGCAAACATCCACACAGCACAAACCTCTCAAACTCTGTTACTTCACATACATGTAAGGAAAAACATTCCTGCTAAAGGCATGTCATAAAAAATGTTAACTTATGTACAAGTTTGGTGAGATCTCGCACTAGATAGTGGATGAAGGTGTGCTATTTTGGATTCCAAGGTCATTTGGTTTGACTTTGTGATGACCTCCGAGTGATTATAAGTAATTATAGGTCATCAGTGCAGTTTCTGTTTAAGATCTACCTGAGGTGTTCTTCAAGATAAAACGACAGAAGTTTTTAAAAATCTGCAGTGCATTTTAGCAGTATTAAATCAATTACAAGCAGGAAATACTTTAGAATGAATCTATACACACTATTACAGAGTTGAAGGTAACATCAATTCATTTAAGTACAAATTCATTATAGCACTCAATGGCAATACAAATCAATTTGAAAAAACAAAAAACTTTTACGAATAGTGGCAGCTGTCTATGCCAATATACTTTTATTAAAAATATAACATTGATGTAAACATGAAAAATCAATAATTTCTCCCGTTATTTTAGGGTTTAAGTTCCACTGTTTACCAGAACAACGATTGCGGCAGTCATTACAAGTGTTACAGATACAAGGTGTTTAGTAATGTATTCCATAAACATTTTAAGGGAGTTAAAACCATTTGAACCTGAATACAAATCAAGCCTATTGGATTACATATTGCCCATCAACTGTCGCTAGTTTGCATGTGATGCATGTACGATTGGCGCTTCGGTACATGTACACCATCTATAGAAGGTTTCATCCCGAGCAACATCTCTGTTGGCTGGCACTCAATTACTTACAGTGACAAATTCACTTCCATTGACGAAGGCCCTGAAACTGTGACAGAATGATGGATGAAGCAGGTTACCATGCAGACAAGGTTGTGCATTGAATTGCTCTCACTCGAAGGAACATTTCCTATCTATTCTGCGGCATGTCAAATGTTAACTTGAATTTTAGGCTTGGTTGGAATTCGTTCAGAATTATGAGGTGTATCGAATGTTATATATGTATACATAAATCTGATTTGCAGTGCTATGTTAGAAATTATTCATTATGGAATTGATCGATACAGAGAAAGTGTTATTGCCTATAGGTTATGTTCTGGCCTCTATCGGAAGTGTCTGGTTACCTCAGGAAGAGTTTCAAGGATGTGCCTACAGTGCAGTTGTAGGCTGTATATTGTTGATGTAGGTCAAGGCTGTATATTGTTTATCAATGTCAAGGTCACACAATGTGAGTCAATGTGGTGCGCTATCAATTTGTGACAGTGTCAAGTCTGTATGGTCAAATTAGGTCAAGGCAGCACAATGAAGGTCAAGGTTGTAAACAGGCCATTGAAGCCTGATGTCAATATAGATTTAAGGTTGCATATTTTCTATATAGTTCTAGGCTGTATAGTCAGTATAATTTACTGTTGTACTGACAATACACTGTCAATGATCACATACAGCTGAACACGGTCATCAAATGGCACCAGGGTAGGGCTTCGCCGTCAAATTAATTCAACATTGATTTCTGTCATTGGAACGTATTACTGTAATTTCTTCATAAATTTTTTAAATTATTTCGAGGCAATGTTGGATATATGTGTAATATCTGTGTGAGTTTGTGTAGTTTCCAAAAACATGTTTTGACATCTGAGTTGTACTTTAAACCCTCCACCACCCATTACAATGTCTATCAGATCCTAATGACAAAATAATCTCTGTGGCTACTGTAGGGGTCAGAAGCTGTCTTGTGATTGGAACAAAACCAAGGATGGTTTACCTATCCTGTTGGTTACTTGAGGAAGTAGAATATCACCTAAAATACCAACATTGGTAGCTAGAGACGATTCTGAAAATTGTGAAATGTGAAATTGCCACTTTAGAACAGCTGTCTGCAAGAGCAAGTCTTTTTTTTCTGAGAGTGGGTGGTTAAATATTTAGATAGGTTGTCCTAATGTTGCTATGTTATTTCCCTCAGGACCGAGTGCATGTAGTAGGTAGTGGAGGCATGCTGATCACACAGTGTCGGTACAGTCGTAAACTTTTCTGGGTTTACTGGAGTGATAACTAGTGACTAAAACTCCCCCAAAAGCAATGTAATATTTTAGAAATAACATGATTTTGCATCACAGTGCAGAACATTTTCAGCTTTTAAATGGTGTACAAATGTTAAATAGTATACAAAACCTTTTAGTACTTTACTGTTAAAGTGCTTATTTGCTAAAAATATATATTTGTTTAAAATCTTAATAGTTTAAAATCAAATATGGATTTTAACAAAAGTCAAATTTTACAAAAACAATTTGATGTGAACTTTGTTGAATGGTCGAGTGAGGTTTATTGTTAGATAGCTACTACTTACTATAGTATAAGACTTGTTGAATGATCGAGTGAGGTTTTTTGTTAGATAGCTACTACTTACTATAGTATCAGACTTCGTTAGGGGTAACTTTGTTGAATGGTCGAGTGAGGTTTTTTGTTAGATAGCTACTACTTACTATAGTATCAGACTTGGTTAGGGGAGAACTGCCTGCCAGACTCATGATAAAGCTTATCTTACCTTAGTCATTATACAAGCAACACACTAACACACCCAGTTACCTTCCTGTCAACGCTGCACTGAACTAGTGAAACCAATTAATTACCTCACCCAGTTCTGTACACTTGTTTTTTCGTGGATATAGTAGTGCATTTTGGCAGATTTGATAATAAATTCTTCGTAACACAAACATTGTCCTGGATCAAATGACATTTTCAATAGAAAAGTAATGAAATTGTAAGATTATTGCCAAAAAATTACTGAATGAAGGTTTTCATATTAAAGTTGCAATGTCTGAAGTATGTTTTTTTGAAAGGCTGTGTGAATTCAATTTTCTGAAGCGTTTTCATTACCATTTTTACATATATTGTCTTGCTGAGTTTCAAAGATAATGTAATTTCATAAAGATCAATATACTAAATTAAGGAAAATTGCCTTTATTGTGCAGTGTGTCTGTGAGGAAGAGGTTGTTTCCTTCCTTCTTTCTCCCACAATGTAACAAATATCGGTACAAGAGACACCCGAGAGAGCTTCCCTTCTCTTCCCACTCCTTTCCCACAACCTGTACCCAAAAGACAGGGAGCCTCCCTTCCCTACCTGTTCCCCTTTAAAGCCCTGTACTATTTGTAGGGGCACAGACACCCAGTAGAACAGTGGCTATCCTTTTCAGCTTTCTGCCATCTCATAACTTGTACAGTGACAGTAGACCCCTAGTAGACATTTGGTTATCCTTTTTAGCCCTATCCTGTGTCATAACTTGTACAGTCAGTAGACCCCCAGTAGACATTTGGCTATCCTTTTTAGCCCTCTCCTGTGTCATAACTTGTACAGTCAGTAGACCCCCAGTAGACATTTGGCTATCCTTTTTAGCCCTCTCCTGTCTCATAACTTGTACAGTCAGTAGACCCCCAATAGACATCTGGCTATCCTTTTTAGCCCTATCCTGTGTCATAACTTGTACAGTCAGTAGACCCCCAGTAGACATTTGGCTATCCTTTTTA
>JAUMHH010004128.1:0-11419 GCA_032359455.1 Chlamys rubida
GCCAATGGAACCAGTGTAGTCCACAATAGGACGTGATGGATATCCTCGCCTCAATCTTGATACACTGTAGCCAATGGAACCAGTGTAGTCCATAATAGGACGTGATAGATATCCTCGCCTCCATCTTGATACACTGTAGCCAATGGAACCAGTGTAGTCCACAATAGGACGTGATGGATACCCTCGTCTCGTTATCAACATCCACTAAGGGCGGAATGGGTAAACACTAAATAAAATGTTATACAATCTTCGATGCATTAAACTAACTGTTATACAATCTTCGATGCATTAAACTGACTGTTATACAATCTTTGATGCATTAAACTGACTGTTATACAATCTTCGATGCATTAAACAAACTGTTAAATATTCTTTGATGCTCAAAACTAACTGTTATACAAGCTTTGATGCATTAAACAAACTGCCACACAATATTCACGAAACAAACCGTCACACTTTCTTTGACACACAGTAGAATTGTAACCCTTCGTTGATGGAGTGGTGCTCCTGATTACAACTGTAGATTATTTATTTTTTTGCGTGATATCTATTTTCGCGTTGTGTTATGAATCGGTCGCAGGACAAAGAAAAGTCAAATTCGAAAGTAAGTGCGCGCAAAACATATGTAACCTACACGGACAGTGAAATTATGTTATAAAATACTGTTTCTACTTTTTTTCCACTTAAGATAAATGAGACCACCAGAAATATAGTACGGCTTACTCTTCCCCGAGAAGGGCAGTATTACTCCATCACGACGGATCAGGCCTAATCCGTGTCCCAGGCAGGCGATCATCTCGATCTGGCTATTGGGCTCGTCTCTGATCCTCCCGACAAGGTAGCCTGTGATATACAGCTCTAAGATCGGCTATACGGGACCCCAATAGGCCCTTGAGGAAAGTCCCTTTATTGAAAAGTACCCATACTCGACCATAAAGGGGCTTAGTTTTCATTGACTGGCCAGAGCCATCGAGACGATAAGTTTGTACAAATAACCAGCCGCGTTACAGGTGAGTGTTGTATTTCAAACACAAACGTCCCGGAAACCTTCACAAACGGAATGTTGTGTCAAACGAAACGATTGATTTAATCTCCAGATTTGATGTATATGCAAATTAACCAAAGTGGATACGAAAGCGTTCCCTGGAACGTAGACCTAAATAGGGAGGATAGGTAGTTCATGTACGTAAAAAATGGTGTAAGATTATACACACATATCCCACTTATATAATATTCAGTCTTTATATCTAATGGACAATTATACACGTACTTGTCTGCGAGTGACTTGTAACTGGACCGTTGTTCACACTATGAAGTATAAAACATATAACTATTAAGTACCATTGCGATAGTCAAGATAAGTGTGTTTCTTAATGGATACATGTCCTTCGTATATATCCCACAAAATAGAAAGACATAATCACATATTATAAATAAACAACTCTTTCCCATTTAAAAACCAAAATTAACAGGGATGCAACGAAAATAAATAAATATTAGACAATACCACTTTATAGGATTATATTGACCATAGAAAATCAGAAATAGGCGATAAAATACAATCCCCACGTGTTAGTAATACGTCGTTAAGTACCATCGGATACTATGTATCTAGTTGGAATTTCGATAATTCCCGATGAAGACACAAAAACGATATCAGAACTCAAAGTGGAGGCTTAAGATAACAACAGGACTTGGGGAGATACGACTACAAACAGAAAACGTCATTAACCTGTACCAGGAACTCCGGGTAGGCACTTCAGGCATCACATGTAGAACCGGGTAGGCACTTCAGGCATCACATGTAGAACCGGGTAGGCACTTCAGGCATCACATGCAGAACCAACAGGTCTCGGGCCACATTGAAGAAATATTTGAAAAAAAGTGGAAGGTGTATATGGTGGTTGTCCTGTTCAGTATGTTAGTGTAATCTGTGTGTATCTGCGTATCTGTGTATACTTGGTTGTAACGGCGATAGATTCTACTAATCATCTCGGAGCCTTAAATGTGTTGACCATCCTTAGGTTACATCTGAATACATCTAAGAGCTTTGTTATAAACACAGCTCAGTTAGTTCACTACTACTTAAACACACAAAGATAACTGCAAATTAAAGTTAGTTTTGTTCACAAAGATTGAAGTACCAAGTGTTGAGACTTAAGAAATACACAACAAAATATATGTTTTCAATCAATTTGTTTTTATTATAAGATTCCTATTGTGTATATATCTTATAACAAGTATAATGAGATATGAAAATGTCTTTAACAACAATCAACAGTAGTTACTCTCCAAGTCCTCTGCTAGCAGTGTTACACATACTCTGTAGACTTCCCGACATATCTGTCAGGTCAGCCACCAGTACTCCCCTTAACAGACCCTACGAACTGTAATTTGGTATGTCAATGCTTAACAATAAATATATCACATTGTAAACAGCACTGGAAAAAATAGCTCATTTTTATATTTATTATAACAAATAACACATGCCAAATGTTATATAGCACAATACAGGACTTAAAATGGGACGTGCCCCTATATAAACAATTATCAAACAGAAAGAGAGGACAATGTCCTATGCAAATTATCAAGATTTTCTTAGGGAAAGGAAATGTCCTGTTCATGACACGAATAACCGAGAAGGAAAAATGTCCTAAATTAATAGAATTACTAAGAGGCAGAAAAATCTTATATCAACAGAAAAAGAGTTACTGAGAAGGAAAAATGTCCTTAATTAATAGAATAAATGAGAAATAGAAATATTCTAAATCGACAGAACAAGAATTGCCGAAAAGTAAATGACCTGTATCTAGCAGACAGACCAGGACAAAAGTGATTACTTTAGATTAGCACCCTCACTCTTAATGAGGGACCCTACTTACTGAGAGAGGGAATTATAGTTTAACTGAACAAGGCTTATTGTGAAGGTAACGTTGCCTCTACTTATAAATCATGTGTTGGTCTAACAGAACAAGCATTATCTAGACAGTGCCAGATATACAACATCTTTCTTTCTGTAATTTCCATACACAACCTGCTTCCTGTGCTGAAGTGACCGACTAGTCCAGTCCTGTTGGCCCATGAATTAAACATGCATTGACGCAACAGTAGGCATTTGATTTAGGGCCACCGACTCGTCTACACAGGAGCAGGCTAGCTAGGTTTGTCGGACACTATCGTGATTGTACATAAGTAGTCTAACCTGTAACCAGCCTAAAACCTCACCTTAGCATCTCACAAGTCTACAGTTCAGAAGTAAGGACAACATCGTACTAGTGTTTTACAATAAAACATCACAAGTTTGTAGCAAGCCAATCTCATTTATAAAAACTGTATCCATGTAGTTTAAAATGGACCAGAAAGGTTTACACCCCTCTGTCCGGTGTTGTCATTTAAATTCAATCCTACCTATCTGAATTTGTGAAATGTCATTAATATCACCAACAATATCATTTTTCTGAAATGACAATGAGAATTTAACATTAAAATAACAAAAACAAAACAAAAACTAGTTGAGAAATTCTGACAAACATGTATGATCTATTGAAATAAGGAAATTTATTAAATTTTATAAATGAACTTCTACCTACCATACAAGTAACTTCACAACTGCAATGCAAGAAACTGTCCAAGTTGTAAACACTCTGCTGAACACTGGTTATAATGATAACTATGGAATTAGTATTTCTATTAGTTTCAAGTCTCATTTCCACTGAACTCTACTGTAGGTAACACCCAGTTGGGGTGAGTGTGAGTGGTACAGTGCCGTTCAATGCAGAAAGGAATTAAACTTGGTTTTAAAGCAGAATGGCACAAAAGAATACAAAAAAGTTTAAAACATTGCTATGTATTCCAAACTATTCTGGCATTCATAGCTGAGTGTTGAAATCATAATTACAACATCATATTACTAAACTTGGACCTTCCTGGAAAATGGTTGTTCTGTATACTGAAGAAGAATATGTGTCAAATTAATTAAATTTAGACTAAATCAGTAAATGATACCTGTTGATGAATAAATCTTAATTTGTATAAGATTAAAATATTACAAAAACAATAAACTTTAATACAATGAATACCTACAGATGTTACCAGTACAATGAGACATCCTAACATTGAAAATAAAAATCACTAAGCACAAATTTATTTTGACCACATTAAATATATCCCTATCTTTGTTTCTTTTTCTTTTTGTCACAATGTACAAATACCAGTTCATAATTTGTCACTAGAAACATTAATTGTACAATGCAATAATCAAAACTTTTTTCAGAATGAGTTTTTACATATAAACATGTTCTAACACATCAAACAACCTATTCTATTGCTTCAAGAAAATCAGGTACTAGAACTTAAAAATCTGGTAAAATAATACTATTGATGACAAAATTAGGATGGTTAGGTGATTTTATAATGTATCATAAGCTATCATCTTTTATAAGTTTTTCATACTAAATTGCATAAATGTTCACATCTTGATCAACGTTTTGAAGACAAAGCAATATAGTTTGTATAAAAACGGTTGTGTAATGCTATCGTGTTACAGTCTCATTAATTATCAAGAAACATTTCTCACATACTCACACAAAACAATATAAAATTGTATTATTTTTTCGTGATTATCAAACAATAGTACACAGTAAATTTTGGCCAGATTCCACTCAATCAAGTTCTGAGCTTCTTATCTTGCTTTGAAATAGAACATTATTAGCTTCTTTATTTATAAATGTTTAAGGTAATGTTGACATGTGCCCAAAACCACAACAAAGATCCCTGTCGCTTTGTAAGCACAGCATATGAGGGTCCGACACGATACATGTAAAGCAGCATTAGGGTCCGACATGATACATGTAAAGCAGCATTTGTAGATCAACCAAATTTAGATTTGTAGCTTAAATAAAACCTTGTTTAACAACCATTCAATAAAGCGCTACATTCGTGATAGTTGATGTTATAGTCCACAGGAGCCCTATCAGTAACGCAGCCAAATCTGTCAAAACTGGGAGGCAACTTGACGGTAAAATGGCATGTGATATAAAAAAAAGGGATGAACTCCACTCAAATTGATAGGCATACTGTCAACAATGCCGAGAGGGTTAGCCTGAAACCAAATCATACTGATATCACTATTGAGTTGGTGGGAATGGTAGCCTCTATAAAATATCACAATGTTATAACGTCCAAACAGCCCTGGAAGATGCTAAGTTCCTAAGGAATGCTAGCCTCTTTACAATATCACCATATCATTTCAGTGAGTTTTAGGAGAATGCTAGCCCAAAAATATATCACAATGATGTCATTGCTGAGAGCTGAGGGTGATTGTTAGCCTATATCATAGATCACAATTACTTCACTTTTGAGAGTTTGTTGAAAATGCTAGCCTGCACCAAACATCACAATATCACTTCTGAGGGTTCTAACTGAATGCTAGCCTGTAGCAAAGAACCCAGAAATATAACTTCTGGGAGTTCTAACTGAATGCTAGCCTGTAGCAAAGAACCCAGAAATATAACTTCTGGGAGTTCTAACTGAATGCTAGAACAGTTCTGGAAGAATGCTAGTCTGACCACAATGATCAACACTCTGTATGTTAAAAGCATACAGCAGCACAATATTGTGTAGGTAAGTTAATATTAAAATCCTTGAAATTTAAGCAATTATTTTATCAGGGAATGATAAACAAGGGTCATGTTAACGTCCCATTCTCATTAAATTCCTTACTGAACCAGCCAGCCTACAGTAATTGTTGAGCTAAGGTATCTAGTATATACGTTCATAAAACAGAAGGTAGGCCTGGGCTCTTTGTACCGTCGACTCAGTAGCCTCTGTAACACGACTGTCACTTATGTGGTACCAGCGCCCAGGCGGTACAAGTTTCTCTTCTAGCACGTCAATGGCTTCCTCACGCTCCAGGGGCATACTGTTTGACAGGTTTTCCATGTAGCGTTGGATGTATTCGCGTCGACTTGGGAATCCTGACAGCAGGAAGGTGTTGGTGAGGCCTACATTAGGTCGCACCTTAACATAGGCCGTGTAGTGTCCAGCGTTGAGACGGCCACTGTGTTCCACCACACCGTACAAGGCATATAGGATCTTCTGCTGCCCGGGCTTGATACCCTGTAATACAAACATAGGTAGTGTTTAACATCCAGTACAGCCACCTAGGCTATATATCACAAGTTCTTGGGTAACAACCAAGCAGACCTACATTTATTTGCTGTTGGTTATAACATGTCAAGGGAGATGACTCTTCTACAAGCAATGAATTAAGATATTTTGCTTAAAGGTATGGTGCTGCTAACTTTTTTCTTATCAACATGATAAATCTGGCATTTTGTTTTTTCCTCACACTCAGGAAGTGAAATGTGTCAAAGACGGAAAATAACAAGGATTTTTTTTATTTAATTTTCTTGCCTACTGTAAAGAATTTGATGTTTTACTTAATGTTAAGCATGGGCAGACACGTATGACGTAATGGCGATTCCAATGCTAAAATGCGGTTGACCAAGCAGGCAGACAGAATCAGCAAAAAAACGAAGGTAAAAGCTGGTCAACAGCCTAATAAAGTGTAACTATACATTGATGAAGCCATAGACGAATGGAATACGCTTATAAGAGGAAAAAGGGTCTGTCCACCACTAAGAGTTGCTTGGTTTTACTCGACAGGTGAGAACTGAATTGGCTAACAGTAACACTCAGAACGTTTATTGTGTAAACATTATTTCTGACCCAGTTGAAGACATAGCCGTTATTTGTTGGATTATGCTGACATGACATCTCATGAATTCACGTATGCATAATAATGACATAAACATGGCCTCAACCCTGCTGCTGGTGACGAGATAAGTAGCAGTCAGGGAAATATTTCACACAATTATATATTTGAAATTTTAAATCTTTTAAAACCAATATTCTTATATAGTATTTATGAAATTTTGTGACTGCAATTTTAACCACAGTTTTTCCGACAGATTTCAACCCAGTTACTTTTATGGGAGACTGATATATCAGTTAATGTCGACATACCTGGCAAAGAGAACTACAGTACGGTGCCAAATCCAACACAAAAGGGAAGTCTACATGACGATTTACTTTCCTGGAGCTGTAGCCAACCTGAAAGAAACAAAAACATTTAATTACAACACACATTTATTGTTCTTTTTATAATTAAAGTCATAAAAATATATAAACCAGACTACTGTATCTTACATAGTAAATTAAATACTTAATTCAATTTCATAACACATTTATTGACATATTTCCAGTTTCCAATGCAATGATTCTTATTACTACAAATTAACATAAGTTCATTACACGCTTGTACAAACATATCTATACAAAAGTTCCTACACTATCACCACAGGAAGTGAGCTGGCAATATGTAGCCTTACATCCAGCATCAACTCACCTGCTCAAACCTCTTTAGGTGAAGAGTGAGGATAGGGGGAGGTGTAAATATCAGGTACTGCTTGGAGGCTATGGAATACTGCTTGTCTTTCTTCTCTGTTAACAAATCAAATACATCATATTCAAAATAAGTGCTGACGACACAAAATGTATAAAGCTGAAATTCTAAATGATTCTTTTCTGTACACGTTAAAGACACTTGAACAAAATCTTAATTCAAATACAGGTACAACCATCTGAAATTTACTACACATAATAATATATGTGATTTGAAACAATAGTCCTGGATATTGAAGGCTATTTATTCCAATTCATGAGGATATTTATCTAATCCTCTCCTCACTTTTATACCTGAGGATATTTATCTAATCCTCTCCCCACCTTTATACCTGAGGATATTTATCTAATCCTCTCCCCACCTTTATACCTGAGGATATTTATCTAATCCTCTCCTCACTTTTATACATGAGGATATTTATCTAACCCTTTCCCCACTTTTATACCTGAGGATATTTATCTAATCCTCTCCCCACCTTTATACCTGTGGATATTTATCTAATCCTCTCCTCACCTTTATACCTGAGGATATTTATCTAATCCTCTCCTCACCTTTATACCTGAGGATATTTATCTAATCCTCTCCCCACCTTTATACCTGAGGATATTTATCTAACCCTCTCCCCACCTTTATACCTGAAGCACAGACACTGACCTTTGTTAGGGTGTTGTTTGTTTTTAATCCTGGTACACTGGGCACAGCCAAACCTGTTGTTGCCAGTGAGCAGCTCTGCTGACGTGAACTGGTGCAGGCAAGACATGATGGAGCATTCCCGTGACGACGGCTGGTATCTATGTCCCAGAGTCAACGTTGACTTTGCCTTGGCCTCTTTACGTTTTGAATGCTTAGATGCCTGACGACACAGACCCGGACAGGCCTTTTTCTGTACACTGTCCAGCGTACCTGCAGAATGGGAAGGCTTGGGTGAGTTACGTCCACCTTCCATACTAGAACCCAAGCACTCCACTGACCGTGACTTTGGCAGGGAGTGGTGATCACATGTGTTCCTTGAGGTAGTGTTGTGTGTGCCTCTGGTCTCCTCTCCATGGTCATCCTGTAACTGTAACTTGTCTAGTTTATCTGTAAGTACTGAAGTGTCAGTGGAGGTGCCATTACAGAGGCCAGTCTCCTCCTTACTCACTGAACACTGCGGCATGCCACAATTACTTACATGTCCGTTCATAATATGCGTATCTGAAAGACTTTTTCTCACCATTTCTACATTACAGTTGTCACAAGTTCTGTTCACCAGTTCACCATTACATAGACTAGCACTTTGTTTCATCTCCCCTTCACCACTTATGTCTCTGTTTGAGTCGGAGGCTTGACCATTGAAATCAATCCCACTATCACACTGACCACAGCCATTGCCCTCCTCCTTACACATGTGGCCATTACTCCCTCTATTGTGTCCTATCTCCTCGCCATCACCAGTGTTGTTGTGTCTGGCTCGGTCTGGCCCCCCCTCCTCCTCAGCACTGTCCTGGCCCTGTTTGATGGTGCTTGTGCTCCCACTCATAGAGCCAGCCCCTGTGCTGCTCTCGGCCCCCTGGGAGCCCTTACATGTGCCACTTGACTCCGATAAATTCCCAGCTCCACCTGATTCCTGCATGATTGATTCTACCACACAGCCTGATGGGAAGGTTTCGTTATCTTCATCACCGCCCACAGCTCCCTCATCCTCTTCAGCCACACACTTCTCTCCAAAAGAGACAGACGAGCTGGCAAATCTGTTGATATCACTCTCTAAGTTGTCCTCCACATCAGCATCTTCACAACAAATAAACAAATTGTCACACAAACTTAATACTTACTATCATGATTATATACTCTGTCATAAGAAACTAATATGTTTGAATTTAACAAATTTTAAATTATTATTTAAACAGTGAAAATAAAATAAAAATATCAATCAGTGTTCCATGATAGAACAAGGGGGGAGACAATGTTCCAAAACTAGTGTGATCTTTGCACCAATCACACCACATGAATAAACAGAAGATTTCCTATGTCGTCCTGAGACCTGTCTATGACAAGTCAGTTTTGTTACAATCACATGACAACTGTTTTACTGGTAAGGAATGTAGAATTTACCTCCAAAACTTTGATTTTTAACTTATAGGATGGACACTGGGAGTCAAGTCCAACAATTTTACTTCATGATGTTGTAATAATGTAAGCTATATAGAAGATATCAAATCCAACTTTTATTATCTTGACTTCTAACCTTGGCACCTTGACCACACACCAGCAGGCCACTTGGCTTTAATTATAGACAACACCATGCATTGTTTACCATTAAGAAACATACATGTATTTGACCATTGTGTCATCTACTATTGACATTTACAATAAATTCATCGCATTTCACTGTCTGATCTTAACCTTACACCACACAGTAAAGAGCATCGATCACAACAATATTGCTTCATGATATGTTATTATAAACAAAGTTACCACAAGATAATAAATTTGACCTTCATGACCTTAACGTTTGATCAAATGACCTTATCTTACACTTTTGTGGCACAAGACATCGTTTCATACCATTTTGAAAAGACATTACTTTCTTTGAGATAGCAATTTCTAACTTTGACCCTAAAATCCAAGATAACTGAACATATTAATTTTAAGTAGTTAAGAAAACAACATTTCAATTATCACTGCTTACCGGATGGGTCATCTCTATTACTGGAATTTCCATCTTCATCTAATGCTTCCTTCTGTGCTTCCCCCTCCTTCCTTCGCTCACCTTCTGCGGTCTCGGGCTCTGCCCCCTCCCCAGGCCCATCTCCTTCCTCCACAGACGGGGTGCTGCCACCTGCCATAGGCAACACTTGGTTCTTGGAAACTTTGGCACGTCTCTATTACAATAAAACAATAAACAACTACAGCAAAAGCCAAGTAAATTACATCATACATTAATTATTATGAATTTGTATTAAAATCCAATACTTTGACCTCTTCCTAAATTTGAAGCAAATTGTATAATTATAATATGTATAAGAACGTTATCAGAAACTGCATATTAACACCATAAACTGGTACAGAAAACAAGAATACGAGGAGGAATAATATGGCGTCCAGTAGTCACAATAATGTCAGAGGTGTAACAGTCAGTCAGGTGTAACCGAGTCAAAATGACAAGGAGATGAAATAGGCATTGTGACACATTTGATCTGTTGACTCCAAGTTTGGAGACCTGGCAAAGATATGACCAAAACCATTATCTATAAGAAGGGACATAACTCTCTTATAAAAGACACAAATTCTGCTGATCATCACATATGGCCTAATACATCAGCTGACCAAGTCTCATTAAAATCCAATCATATTTTGTTAAGTTATCCTGTAACCAATCAGGTAAAAGTAAACTAAATTAAATATGCCAGAGTTTGGTTCACCATTGCACATGGTCTCTGTCTTCCTAAGAAGTACTCATTGACTTCTATCACATCTAGTTATCCCATGGTAATATATTATATGACTTCTAACAAACATATGGGGGGTCAATTAGAGGTGGGCATATAGAATACAACCCACTCAATCTGACCTTAATATTGTGTCGATACAAGTTCAAGGGCAATACCGCCACATATTAAGACAACTTTTACCACACCTTATAATTAATAGTGTTTACCTTTGCATCCTTCTTTGCTTGACGTTTTTCCTTCTTGCTAATGTGTTTACCATTCTTATCGCCCTTGAATGCAAATCCGTCTACACCAATGGCGGGGGAATCCTCCGGGACCTCGCTATCTGCTGCCTCCTTCTTCCTCCCACCTGGTACCTGGTTTGGCCTCTGAGGCTGGAGTAAGTAAACAGGCATAACATATAATGATAGCTACAGTGGTCAGGTATACCATATAATGATAGATACAGTGGTCAGGTATACCATATAATGATAGATACAGTGGTCAGGTATACCATATAATGATAGATACAGTGGTCAGG
>JAUMHH010004139.1:0-11418 GCA_032359455.1 Chlamys rubida
GAGTTATCTTCTCTTGTGAGCAGGTATTGATTGTTACGTCATTGGTTTGTGTGAGAAAATTACGTCGTTTTCACAAATGACGTAACAATCAATACCTGCTCACAAGAGCAGATAACTCTGCAATACGCAAAGACGGAGCAGGTCCATTTCGGTTTCTTCAAGGCCCAAAAACTAAAGACACGGAAGACACCCCCGATTTTGCAGGGGTCCCACTTTAGTTCTTAAATTACCAAAGCTGTAATAGGACGTAAAGCACAATTTAAAGCTTCTTGTATACATACAATGGGTTGTACAGTAAATGCATTCTTCTCCCAAACCTACAGGGTTCTAAATCTTCTAAATAGTGTTTGTAATTCGGACAGCAGATCAGTTACGTTCACTAAGATAAAGCCACAATAGAAATGAGGAAGATTCTACAGGGAGCACGTGCGTCGCCTCGCGCAGTACCTACGGTGGTGGTATATAAGTACAAGTAGTATTATCTGAGTATCACGTACAAAACAGAACCAATAATTAGATATTTTCATGAATTAAATAACTCCTCAAACAAACAAAGGAGCACACCCTTTTTATCTACACATGTGGCTAGAACAATGACCTGATGGCTATTTTTAGGGGTATAAATATAACGATTATGACGGGATCTAAGCCCTAGATCCCTGTAACAAATATACCTTCAAAACCGTTTTAATTATATGTCTTTCAACATTCGGATATCTAATTAATTCAGGATCTCACTAACGTTGTGTAAAAGGCCTGTGTCTGTGATACCGCCACAGTCGTTTTGTTTTGATACTCAACACGTTCCGTGCCTAGTCCACATTCCCTCTTACTCACATAACAGGTCAACAAGGAGCCCACTCACCTCTACCTATAAAAGAAAGAATTAGATTCTAAATTAAATTTTACTATAAATGCTAATTTCGTTCTAACCATTTTCACGAAAAGCCCTTTGGCACCAATAGAGATGGTTTGTAGCATTGTGAAGACGAAGATTATAACAACAATACCTGTCCTGTTTAACATCGGACGCCATGTCAAACTAAAGCATACAAGGCCCGGAGCCTGGAGCGGCCTGTGTTGTTTTGTTGCTGCAGGATCCAAGTCCTCTACAATTACAAGTTCACATGGGCCTACATGTTATTTTAGTCCCCTTACGCCATTCAGAAGATGTTAAACAGAATTAATGAATACTGCGTCGTCACCTTTCGTGGTATTTTGGTATTTTAACATTTTAAATTGAAAATTGATACGAGTATCGTGAAAGGACCTATTGTTCATTATCTGAAGGATAAGTGTTTTGTAATACTGATTTGATATAAATAAACTAAAAGTTGTTTAATAAAGAGATTAAATGTGGACCCCCTACAATCAAACTGGTGTTTACTAATCTCATTTATAAATATAGGGATTAATTAGATATTAACAAAAAACGTTTCAGAGAATGAGCTACACATTAATCAACCATTGCTTGAATAGTTATACGTGTTTTTGCTTACAGGAGGGAAATTACTGGAACACCTGGAGACAATATGAACGTTTCCGGGTTGCTAATTTGAATTGACACTTTTGCCTATTTTTGCGTTTCTGATTTATAAGCCAACCTAGATACAACAGGTTATGACAGAATACATTTATGTGTATGTTTTCCCCTGTGTATTCTCCATGTTAACATTTACACCAAGTAACACCTACGTTGTTTACAGGGCATTGTCATGTCATTACACGTGCGTTGACCTAATGCGCGTGGGATGAAAAGGTTGATCACCTTTGTCCAGTCATTGTTTGGTAGGACCATTGACCGATGGTCGAGCTATGTTGCTGTTCCTCTCGTGTTGTAAAAAGCATGTATGAGTCACTGTCAACCTTGAAATGACAGCTACTAATGTCAACAAAGTTAGTTGGTTTTTATTGTTTTTTATGCCTATTATTGCAGCATGCAGGTGATGGTGGTACAGGGATCATAGTACAATGAACGCTGTATATATAATACAGCTGCTGCACATTATTATTTTAAAGATTTACAGATAAAAAAAAATACCTGTATCACTACGCTGAAGTAAAGATAAGTGCTGCACAGATTGAATGAATGCAACGGTTCTTATATAGTGACATCTTGTCAAAACACAACTTTGAGCAGCTCCTTAAGTTTGAGGATTCAATTTTCAATATTATGTCAAAATTATATTAAAACGTTTGGGAAATAAATGAGAATTGATTTTATGTTTTGTTGTCCATGTTCTTGTTTGGAAATTATGATTGCGTGAATGACATATTTATCATAAAAAGGGAAAAATGGTGTACTCGAAGTAAAGGATGTCCTCCAGTTTGAGGGTGACTGAGAAAATACCGATATATAACACATAATGTTTCTTAACCTTTAGCTTAGCATGGACGGTACGCGTGTCTCGAAGGTGAGTGAAATACACATTGTGAATTATATCACCACGAGCGTGTCTCGAAGGTGAGTGAAATACACATTGTGAATTATATCACGACGAGCGTGTCTCGAAGGTGAGTGAAATACACATTGTGAATTATATCACGACGAGCTAAGAGGCCTCTTTTACTGTGCGTTCTTTATTTCAAATAATATTTTCATTCGGAACTACTCTAATCACACTCTGTATATTCTGGCTAACACAACTGCCGATGCTTCGTTCGCTTATGGACAAAGCTTAAGTCAAAAGGTGTAAGTGTTATGGTCTGCACAAAGAAAATAAACAAAACGCTAGCACTGTTTGCAAGAATGGGACTGCATGCCATACATTTAATATGTAACACCCCCGTCTCGCAAATTTGTAACGCTTTGGAAATTATAATTGCACGCAGGACATATTCATCATAAAACAGAAAAAAATGGTGTACTCGAAGTAAAGGACATCCTCCAGTCACGTCACCGTCGACATCTGTGGCGCGTGATGGTGTCTGACAGTGCGATAGTCCGTACATTTAACAGCACACATTATATATACGAATAAATATATATGTAATAAGTATTATGGAACCCTCATTTATCAGGCTCTAGGAGGGGGTATATTGAATTTACACCTCATTTCATGCGTCCTAATTTGCATCATTTGTCCCCCATTTAAAGGTTGTCGGTCATAATGGACAAGGACATTGGTTCGTGTATTCAATGGCAGGACAACAATCAATCGTAGCCGAATTGAAATTTATTTCTAAATGAAAACGAGAAAATAAGTTTGTGGGTATACTAATCACTCTTAAAGATGGTATTAGCGACCCCTTCCTGAGAAGTGCCCCCTGACACGCATTAGCTCCCCCTCCCCGGTCCAACGTGCCGTGGCTTTCTCATTAATTTTTCATTACCTTCATATTAACGTTCCACCCGAGAGGTAACGTGTAAAGAGTGCGGTGCACCACGTGTTACGAACGGGTCGTGTGTATTCCTACAGTTAGGGGTTCGATAGGACACCTGTTCCGCAGGGGAAATAGACACACGGTGTGTTATTTTTTACAATATTTGTTTTTTTGGCCGGTATACGGTTACCTTAGAGGGCTTTTGGTTACATAAACACTTCCACAGGTTAACACTGAAATCAAGCATAATAAATCTCGAATCTCAGCTAGGTCTTGACAGTTAGGTCACACTGCGGTGAGGGACAATTGTGGGAGTTCGAGCTTAAAACCTCCTCAGTGTTCTTTAGGGTTTTATTGAAATGCAAACATTGAGAATAATAAATCTAATTAAATTCAATGCATTGTATTTACCGAGTGCGTTCTTGTTAAAGTGTTATAAACTACTGTTACAAAACTTCTGTAGCAATCGTTACATCTACTGGTATAACGAACTTCTGTGCTCATCCCTGCCACACGCAGTCCTTTCCGACCTCAGTCAGCTCTTGCTGTGCCTTTAAGAAGAAGCATTATATGTTCGATGAAGGTTATGAATCTATTTTAGAGTGTTCCGGTTTTATGAGAACAGCCGCTGTTCCAATGTTAATAGAATCATTGAAATCAGACGGAGACAAGCTGAAAATCAAAACAGCACAAGAAACACTTGTTAACACTATTTGTTTAGTCAAGTATTGTTAAAATACGTGTTATTTAACTTAACTAATTGTATCCTCGAATGCGTTAATGTTGAAATGACACCAATCCGGATACGATACTCTACGGTATTGATACAAGTGAAATAGCACACGCTGGCTAGGCAAGATTTCATGTGACTTAGGTCGGTAAGATTGTTAAAGGTGTCATAATTCATGTAAAAAACAGATGAGTTTTTAAAGGAATAACACAATCTTTTTATAACTCTATATGCAATAAAACATTAAGCGCTTTACAAATATCGAAAATCTCTCGCTCTGGTTTCACCTTCAACAGCGTTTATAACGTAACTATGACGTCACATCCGTCTGACCTCCATTGTATCACTGGTGTTGCTACAACCCCTGTAAATTTCAAACTGTTTGCCTAACCTAAAAAACACACTTCAATTGTTCGTACGCTGACATGTACAGGTCAGAATGGATTCATACTGGTGAATGACTCATCTGACGCAGGTTTATTTGAATGGACACATATCTAATGGGGTTTTTAAGGATGCAGATTACGGTATACGACTCCAGGCTACCTTAGACCTTACTGAATAACGACAATCATTCCGGAAACCTTACACCCGAAACAAAACACCGCTTTTAATTTAGTGTGCGCTGTGATCTGTATGGAAACTTATGAAGGAGGTTACAATGGGTACTGGCTGGGGAAACTGTGTCCCTATTTAATACACGACATGTCCCTTACGGCGATACAGTCAACAGTTATATATTATATATGGAATTGAAAAAATAACACTTGAAGCGATAACACAAGTGTTGTTGTTATTCTGACACGCATTAAGTCATTTTTGTCACAAATCGAATGAAAACATGGTTGGCGATAAAGAAATGCGTTGGGCTATTTATTTTCAAGTTTTGTAATGCTTTTTTCACTAACAATTTTGCAACAGTCATCATCAGAACAGTTGTCTCCCCCAACGCTTTCCGGGGTTAATAAAGCGTCACACTGGACAGTTGTCACGCTCACACTTGCCAGTTGTGTTATTCAGGTGTGAAGGTTTTGTACATAGCTATCGGTCATCTTGACCTTTTTAAACCGATATTATCTTAACATAGTATTCACTATCACGGAAGATTCCTAGCCATTGTCAAAACTGTCTTTACTAAGCACTACCATAGGTTTGACCTAAACTACATGTCCAATAAATTGGCTGTAACGTATACGTACATCCTTGTCGTTAAATGCGTACTCTGTTAGGCCGGACACGTTGGTTTTCGTAGGTCTCACTTTAGATTTTCTGGATATTATTTTCCGGAACGTAAGTTGTTAAGTTTGTGTTCAAAATTTCCAAGTTTCAATTGTATAATCCTGCGTTTTCTACGATTTATTAATTCATTCACTTCTGAAATTTCATAATGAACTAGTCCAACCTTTAAACTGGAAGAGTTCAAATGTGTCTTCAGGGGTGAATGATTTAATGAACATGCATCTGTGCATGTTAACGATGACGTATTGTCATCGGTGCATTTCTATCATTGGTGTTCTAATCAAGGGTTTGGACAGAGTACCTGTTAGTGTATGACGTCACAAATACTGACGCTTTGGTTAACCTGGTGCTTTAATGAAGTCTTAGTGTACAGTTATCATTTCAGAAGTTATGCAGAAAAGTCTAAATATAACGAAGATGTGCATGCGTCATGTCTAATCTCTTGTATCGAACCTCGTAACTGTGGCTCCTAAATTGGAGCATGTTCGATTATCTGACGACATTTTAAAGTCTAATGGCGAAAATATTCAAAATCAATTTATATATAACCCAAAATGTTTATTTACAAGAAATTACTAATGTAAAGAATTAATATAATGACACCCGTTTTCATATCTTATTATTGAATCTAGAAGATTATTTCCTTTTTCTGGAGTTAATTTATTCGTGCTGTGGTTTTTACGGAAGAAAATCAGATAGCGCCCCTTTCACAATTGTTGTTTGCATCCCGTCTCTCGCTATTCTATACAACTTCCACGGGTTGCGATCTTTGTAACTGATATTAACCTGTAATATCAAAACCCATCCAGCCGTGAAGGGCAAGGTCGTCCCTTATTTTGTTCGGGGGAGAGGCATCGGGAGATTTTTATCTTTTAGTAAATATACAGTAATTCAATCGAAATTCACATTCTAAACTCCAGCATAAAGAAAACCTCACATGCGCTCTGCGCTATCAGCCTCATCTCGGAAACTGATTGTTATGTAGCGATTCCTTTTGCCCACATGCATGGTGCATTTTGTGTTGTCTATAGTTGCTGTTTTGTTCTTGTTTACATATTCACATCCGAAAACGAAAAATGAATGTAACAGGACTCTGTTTTTGCCAGATAGTTCCGAAATTATCATTTATGTGAACATGTTTATAATGTCTGTCTACGATGTGCGATTGGTAGGTGTTAAGTTGACAAGGCGTTTGTCCTCGGGCACTGATGTAAATTTCCACCAACACGTGTATATTTCAGTGGCGTGACTAGCATCCCAATGATATTTCGCTTCTATCAATTACACAATGAAGCTCCGATATCCAAACGATTTCTATCTCGGAAGCTTATAAACTATAAACTAAACAATTGCTACAGAGGTTGTGTTCGCATAATTATAGACAAACTGGGTAAAATAATATGTATGACTGTGGTGAATTAAACGAATATGTACCAGATCCGCTCCCAAAAATATAGTGTTGCGATGGTTAGAGAGTAAAACCGTCCTCTGGTCTACTTCAAGGGATGACAACCTGCTATTATATTGTTACACCGTGTCTACTGGGGGTTAAATCTGACACGAGCCCTCGGTGATATTTCGAAAATATAATATTGATAAATATCGGCAAGGACCAAGACAATGACGGGTTTGTTCTGTCAGGTTTGAGAGTGAAAGGTGAACCTGGTATATATATAATTAATGTATCTGTTGGTCTCGATGTAATAATATCGGTGTATACGTTGCATGTGTTTACATAAACACTGGGATACGTGCTTTCACATACCATACCAAGTATAGAAATGATTCAGTATGCCGCCCTTCGGACCATGTCCCCGCAAACATTATAATATGTAACACGAAACACCATGATAATTATAATCCATTTATCTAAAAAAAGAAAAAAAGAAATAGAAAATAAAATACGGCATCGTCAACTCGACATGAAAAGTCCGAAGGAAAGGCCGTAGAACATTTGAAGTCTCATTAACCAAGTCTTCAACCATGGAAGAACCAGATCATAGCGGCGGCCGTATTTCTCCAGCGTAGATTGAAGTACCTCAGGTAGAAAACCTTGGCTTAATATTGTATTGGTCATTAAGACGCACCTATCTAAACAATCAGCGAACCAAACATGAAATATCATCTGAAAACGCAGGGAATGCTTACCATTTCTAGAGATCAGTGATATAGATCTGCGCTAAAGACATTTTATGGTCATCATCACCAAGACATTAGGATCTACATGCTTTATTGGGTTCGATCAGAACTACGATTTATATGGCGCTCCATGATTCATTTCCTTGTGTGTTGATGCCTCCTTTATTCCTGTTGTGGTCTTTCCTTTTGTTTTGGTGTTTCCTCTGGTCCTGTTGTTGTCTTTGTCCTCGTGTGTTGACGCTGTAGTATATATCAATATTTTCATTTTACTGAATTAAAAATCACATAACTTTCGCCACCTAGCACTCCTACAAAATCGTCAGGTATATATACAAATATTTGCGGTTAATATTTAGTGGCTTGTCTATTCTACTGTATACTAAGTAGCTACTTTTTTCTACGTAATAGTTACGTTTGAAGAGTTAGGTACAATAGGTGAAAATATATCTTGTAATAACTATCTGCGGGACCGTCGTGCTTGTGAATATGGCCCGATAAATGGCCTTTTCATCAAGGTGTGTTTCTGAAAATGATTCTTGATTTCAATGTGTATGTAATTATTGGTTTTGAGTAAAACATGTATTCTGTGTAACATACAACTCAGGTAGGTATACAGAAGGTTTGGCTATAACCACTCAGGCCGTATCTGATTAGCCCTCGGCTGCCTGTCCTCGCCCATACACACCTAGAACAAATACATCCTCGTTTGCATACTTACTTTTAAGACTTGATAATACTTCTAACACTATCGACGAGTCCTTTAAACTTTTCAGCTTTTTTGCAATGATATGTGTTCATATTTATTTTACATATTAAGGTTTAGCATTTTGTGTCCAAAACACCAGCGTTTGCATTACCATGTTTAGACAAGGCTTTAAATATTTTCTTTAATAATAGTTGTGTGGATATATAATAAATAAGAATTACAAATTGTCTCCTGTCGTTCTGATGTTTATTCCGCAAATACTTGTAATAAGTCCCCATCAATTATTGGTTATGGACTGATGACCACTGTTCCACTTTGCAATGGTACGTATGTACTTGGAATCAGATCTGTCCACAGAACCTGCCAAGTTCAAATGACCGGACACGTGCCTTCACAGGTACCTCTGTAAAGTCACCCGATAAGAATTGCATGAAATGATTGATTTGAAAAAAAAGTCGTACATAAATAGGCAAAACTGCCACCAATAATGTTAACTTTGGCCCGCATCTGATCGTGGGGCACATTGACATGCTGGTCATGACTATATAATGCTTCTCGTACATTGCTCATTGGCATTCTGTGTCTGCAACGGACATGCTGTATTTCTTTAGCTCTTTGGCAGTAACAGACTGGTGTCTTTGAAAGACAGGCAAATGGTCCCGTTTTTGTAAACAAAATCCGTAGGTCTTCATACTATTCAAATGTATATAATGTACACAACGTGGTTTTCTTAAAAGCTTTTTTAGTTACTTGAATATTATTAGTGTATATATATACGTATACAAATGTATTTATGATTTTCAATCTACTTACAAGCACGTGTTTTTCTTAGTAATGAAATACATGTGAATAACTGTCTTTAAGATTTTGATAAATTTTAATAGTTTTTAAAGCCGGTATGCGTTAACGGGCGCCAGATTGCCATATACCATAGACATGGTATACAGAAGGGTTCCGTGTACATTGAGTTACACACGCGTGCTTTGTAATTTAAGTATATTGATTCTGTAAAGCTTTACTGCTAACTTGCATTATCAACACATAACATGTATATAGGAAAACTTTTATGACGTGGGACGGACAGGAAATCTGTATAATGTGTAGAACAGAAGGTCAACAAGGGGTCAGATTTAACCAAGATGAATAGATTTGAAAAAACCCATTAATAGCGTCTACAGTTTAATACATTGACAGTGAAAAAACAATATGCGTATTTTAGTGAACATTCTAGTTTCATGAAAGCTGGAGGTCGGTTAGTTTTATGACCTACAGGGAGAGATATCTATCATTCGGCTGTCTTCTCGTCCTTGTGTAGGCCGAAATGGAGATTGTCACGTGTAAGTGTCATATTTAACACTACCGACAGAACATGTACGTCTACCCCGTCTATAACCGTGCGGCTGTTTGTCTTTTGTAAGAATTATCCTTTGATTTCGTTACATCATGAGTAATAGGACACATGTCGTCTATATCAAATATCATTATACGAAGAAATAAAATATTGTCATTTTTTTCTCGTGTTGAAAATATTTTTTTCCCTACATACTTGTTTAGACACTGCCGAAAGAAAAATATGAAGCTTATCAATGTTTTCATTTCTTTGGACATTTGAATGCCGTTAAGCAAGAGGATCGGACACAGTGTTTAAATTAAGCACTTTCCATTTTTTGCATTCATACTCTATGGTCGATTGGTACAGAAAACACCAGTAAATTACATGGAGAATTATTGAACCTTCACGGGTATGATACTCAATACAGAAGACTTTTAATGAGAAGAACTGTTTTACAATACAAGATGACGGGAGCCACTACCGCGACAATAGATACTTAGTTACATGTCACAGTACGTCATTTTGGTATCTGCTGTAGATGGGTAGCGTATTTCGGAATATAGTCTCTAATATCTTAAGTTGGTGTTTACATATATGTAAGGGAGTTACCAAAGAAACATGTAATATCTTCAAAGCGACGCTAACCGATACTAATTACGAACCGACTTTTCCTCGGACGATCAGGGCCATTTTACTTCTAAGTTTACTTCTTTTTATTACTTTATTAGTTTATTATCATACGATTTGTTTTTGTATGACACGTAGCTGTCTGGTGGTAGTGATGTGTACGTGTTTGTTACTGCAGAGCCTCTTTAATTACCGTAGTAAGTGGTTGATTAGACTTCCTGTACTGACCCGACACGATACATCAGTCCCACAAGGATGTGGTTTGATGGACCGCCCATTGTTTCCATTGTCATATGATTTTCTCCGTCAGAAACTTTCATTTTTACGGAAGTCGACACTAGAGATTAAATGACAATTTAGATATGAGACCAAAGAGATGTTTGTGGGCTGAACGTGTTGTCTCCTGTCCTGTATACTAGTACATGGCGGTGTCTAGTTTATATAGAAGTAAATGAACTGCGTGATTAACCACTGTCAATTGTTTTCATTGTTATTTGGTAATTCTCTGTTGGAAACATCCATTTTTCCGGAATTCCGCACTCGAGTTAAATGACAACAGGATAGCGTTCATGTGTGTTTGTCAGCGGTATATTTTGTCTCCTGTGAAATTTGATGATGCGAACATGGAGCGTCTAGGTTCTATAAAAGAAATAAAGTATTATCATCGTTTTTGTCAGTTTGTGAGCATGGAAAGATGTCCTCTTTGAGATTATTGACGGTTGCTACTTGACCAGTATCATTTTATGTTAGTCTGTATCAATGTGATCCTCCTCGAAATCTAGGGGTTCTTCTGTGCACCCCAGGAATATGTCATGACAACATGAAAGGCTCGCGATTAGCTATTTAATTGGTTTAATGTATAAAAACCTTACCAATTTCTAGGCTTTTGAAGACAACAGAAGAGCTACACCCTACTTCACAACCTGTCGATTTTACCGTTACGCCGGTGCGAGATTCCTTTGACCTTAAAATAAGACACAACTCTAGTCTACTTGTATAATCTGATAAACTTTGATATTGCCATGACATACTCATGGAAAGTTGCAGAAAAAGGTCTGTGTATCAAAACGGAACCGATGGTATTTTCTATGACCGATCCCCTTTATCCAATCCTGTGTTATATCATTTATTCCCTGTATCCACTCCTGTGTTATATCATTTATTCCCTGTATCCACTCCTGTGTTATATCATTTATTCCCTTGTATCCGCTCCTGTGGTATATCATTGATTCCCTGTATCCACTCCTGTGTTATATCATTTATTCCCTGTATCCACTCCTGTGTTATATCATTTATTCCCTGTATCCACTCCTGTGTTAT
>JAUMHH010004150.1:0-11418 GCA_032359455.1 Chlamys rubida
AACCTCCCTTCCGAAATTATCTCTTCTGACTCTTTACTATCCTTCAAATCAGCCATTTCTGCCCATCAATATTAAATGTTGTTCCCCTCCCTTCTTAGTGCTACAACCACATACATACATGGCATGATCTTCACTATGTTGAAGTAGGTCATTAACCGGTAGAAGTAGAAGTATATTTTGTTAACCACTGCATCCTCGAAACTCCAGGGGCAGAGAGAAAGTGAGTGTTCACTTTCTCTCTGCACCCCTGGAACTTGTCATAGCCGGCAAAATCGAAGGCTCAGTGTGTGCCGCCTTGTGGGTGGGACATGGAAACTAGTTTGATCCTTTGATGTACATCAATAGAATCTCGCGGTCGCGTAACGGTAAAATTGACTGGCTTTGAAGTCGCTCCTCTGTAATTTCAAAGGACAGTTATCAGCCAAGCGATTGATCAGGTTGTTTTACCTGAGAAAAATCAAATATCTAGCCGTGTACCTTTCACCAAGGCGGCCGGGGTTCGATTCCCAATCGGACGTGAAAAGGTATGGGGTCACCTGCCCAATTACTTTGGTTTTATCCGGGTACTCCGGTTTCCTCCCATATTAAGCCCCTCCCCCAAGTTGAAAGAACTTGTTTCATAATTGATGTAAAATAAATAACGTTTATATTTATATATCAATAGTCATAATTATGATAATCAATTTTGGCTTACGAGAGACTATATATAGTCATTAAACTACGATATATAGCATTTAGATGTACATAAAGTAAGACATGAGTATTGTATTCAGTATATAAAAAGAACTTTAGCATGATAATTGCTGATTAAAACCATATCTTTAAGTCCACTTCAATACTCTATACGTTCCAGTCAAAGGATGTTTGACTGGAACTTATATATGATTTTCTTTTAAACATAGAATATGCTGATTTGGCTAAAATATGTTGCAGCTCAGGTTCATTCATAAGATGACGAGTTCCAAATTAAAAAGTTCTCAATTAAGAGTGCTGCTTTAAATAGTGATCAAATAGCAAAATAGCTATATCACTATAAAACGGGCAGTCGCATATATAATCTATAATATTTGCTTTTAACAGGAACAATTTAGTGAAGAAAGCTTTTTTTATAATCTTATCACAAAATTCTTCATGAACGAGAAATTGACAAGACACAGTGTTTTCTTTTGGTTCTTAATATGTAATGAAGAAATCCTTAACTGTACAACCATGCTTTAGCGGCAGCTGTCCGTGAACATTAAAAGCCGAGGATAATAGGTGAATTCTCGCTTAATTCAGCTTCCTTCTTTTGAATACAAGTACTGGCATTAAGTCTGAAAATCACAAATCACGTAAAAAAATAAAAGCCACTCTCGAAATTCATTGATTTTGGGCCATATAGGTTTCGGGGCAAACTGATTTTTTCGGGGTTATTTAATTAAGGTCTTTTGGGACGAAATGGTTGGTGAGATGTGAATCAAAATTGGGGCCTTACTGTTTTGGGGCGAATCGTCTGATACCCCCTAGACCCCAGTTTCAAATCAATTTTTCCCAAAGGAGGAAAAACATTCTAAATTCACTTGGGCCAGGCTACAGCTATGCTTAATGATTTGAGGGATAAACTAGATATTTTAAATATAATTGACTCACTAAACCTCAAAATCTATATGGATAATAACAAATTATACCTGTGACAGCTCTTTGATAACATAATTTGTATGTACTTTCTAATGATTCTGTTAAAAAAATATGACATTTTACAAAATCATTCAGTATTCTTAATGAAGCTTGTAAACCTAACACATCAGTCCCTCGTTCATAAAGACTAAGACACCTTTCAGTTTTCCAGTTATTTTACGGCGAAACTGTAAAGGTTCAAAAGGAAAATTTTTTCGATATATTTGATATCGAACATTTTTTAAGAGACTGAAATAGTTGGTATAGTATTTTTCAAATGAAAATAAACTTAAATCTTTTATGATTACCAAAATAAGTGATTCAAGTTTTTTTTTCACAAACCAGAGACGTATAAATCGTATTTTAAAAACCAATATGTCTTGACAAACTATAACAATACGAACATATCCTTTTAAGTATTTGAATGTATGAATACACAGAGATATATTTATTTATTATATATCGTATTATATGTTTTGAATTGGTATAGGTTTCTGCTGTATATAAAAAAAGATGATATGTTAAATATTCAATAGAAAACAATAAGAAACAAATAACAAAAATAATATGATTCGGTGACTTGTGTAAGTCTAGATTGTTAGCAATAATGTTACACTACTTCTACCACAAAATTCAATATAAGCAAACATCGAATCTATTTTGTTGTGATCATATACTTAAATGCTATATTTTGTAATCTTCAATAGGTACAGCAGACAATTTCATAATAATTTCATTATCACTACCTGTATACTGTAATAGGTTATTGCGAAATTATAACAACTCAAGCGTGGCACTACGTCATGGATGTCACGTGATCAACTATCAAAAAGGTCGAGTGATGACGACATCCGGGCAATTTATCGCTTCTCTCCGACCAAGATGGCGTCTTCAGCAAGCACAGGTGTAACGGCGGCTTCTGTCGGGCCCCAAAACCAGACAATTGGACAGAAATTCAGAGATTTTGGCACGTTTATGTACAACAGTGAGGAGCACACAGTGCTTGGAAGAACAGCCAAAAGTTGGGGTAAGTTAAAAGAATAATCGCAATGCATTTCTAACAAACTCTGTTGACTTTTAGATTTTGCATGCTGTCTTTGCTGTAGCTGAATTCTTCCCTATTTTACCAGTCTTGCATTGCAAAATTTCATGTTAAACATTAACGTTATGTTCATCAAATACCACATTTGATATATTTGTAGGAAAAACGGTATTTTCCCCAATTATAATCGTTCGTATATGATTTGATAGTGGATGACCTCTGCAAGTTCGTCCTATCCGTGCGCCGGGCGGGGTTCCCAAGGGTGAATCGAAATATAGCGTCACTTAATGCTTTAGGTAGCACCGATAGAAAAAAAGACATGTAAAACTTATTCAATGTATTTTAAAATATAATCGTTGAATGTAAAAATGTATATATATTTTTATTTGCAATATATTACAACAAGCATGAATCTGTAGGTCATTTGGAGAGCGTCACTTTCTTGATAGGTGACTTGTGGCCTCCGGCAAGCCAGGCTTACCTGTCCTGCCATATAACACTTTGTCAAAGATGTATATTACTGGGATTGTTCGAAAGACCTCTTGGCACTTGAATATTTATGCAGTAAGAGTCACCTTGAAAGGATAAGTTCTCATTGTTTTACTGTGGGCGCACTTACTCCACGTGATAGCGGTTAATGAGAATAAATCTATGCATCTACATGATGAAGGATGTCAGCAAATTGGCCTTTGTGTTATTATGTAATTGTTGAAGGATAAAATTTAATTGTGTAATAATTATATAACTTTTATATGGAGAGGAAAGGAATTTAAACGTAATCATTTTTGCCATTTTTACTTCAATACATATTTTATTATAACAAAAATTGATGAAAAAAATATGTTGGCAGATTAAACAGAAAAAATTGTACAAAGATAAACATTTGACTTTCATACTGTAACAAAGGGGAGGCATACAGCCTCTACCTCTTCATCATATTTTCAACACAGAAATTCTCCAAATTTCTGAGTTGAATGGGTGTTATTCCCAAAACTCTGGATTAATCTCTATTTACTTTTGGTAATAACAATTTATGGAATTGAAAAATGCTTATATTTTTTTTAATATATTTTGCAGTTGATTGTATCATAGTCTTGATTAAAAAAAATTGGGTATTATTGAGAAAACATTAAAAATAAAATGGGATGTATATAAATTCAATCAGTCAACCGTAGCCAGGAGAATCTCTTTTAGTGCTAAACTCCAAGGCAATTATTGCACAATTGTGATAAATGTCAAGCCAGTCCAGGTCCTCTGGTGGCAACTTTGTTATGTAACATTACGTAATAGTCTGTGTTGTCAGTTTTCTGTATTGTTATTGCCTGTTCCCTGGGGCTGTGTGGGCACTCCTGTTATGTGACAAATACTAACACAAAGTCAACAATAGGGACTATAGTGTTGTTGGATTATTTATAGATCCTAGAATAAGTTTACCATTGAAGCATTTTATTTTGTTGATGTCCACCAGGACATTGGTTTTTTGAATACTGAAAAAATAAAGAAAAAAGCATTTGTTTTGAATACTGAAAAATTGTATGAATTCTGTTATCTTGAAAGCAAGAGTCTTATCATGGGCTTCAGGTGTCACATATTTAATATAAAAAGAAACTGAAAAAGAAATTTTAAGAACTTATGTGAGCTCATTTTAATATTTTATCATTCTTGTGGTACATGTTTAGTTTAAACATATTTTTATTGTCGTAAATAAGGACACTTCGGATTGAGCACAAGTTTTGCCAACTTCGTAACGCCCTCTCCTTAATACATCATGTTGTATAATACATAATGGACAGCAGTGAATTAACTTTATCCGATCATAGTAGAAACAGTGAGAGAAGGAAAGCAGGAAGAAGAAGGGCAAAAGATAGGTAGGATCATCCCCTAAATATATAAATAATATACAAACACATGTAAATGTTTAAAACAATATTTGATTAACCGTAATCTGACTGGCTGGTAAAACATCAATCAACACTTTCATAAACTGTGTCCATCACATTCCATAAGCTGTATTCTGTAAATCCACTTGTAACCGTTCCGTGTTCTCAAAGCCCTTCCTCCATACCAGCCAGATCAGGTACATGTGTAGTTGTAATAGACACATTCTTGTTAAACAGATTTTACACCTGATCAATTTGAAGGTTCCCTATTTCAGGGGGGGGGGGCTAATTACTGCAGTTTTCCAAGCCAGATATTATAATTGACACAAAAACATAACTTTATATCCCACTAATAAGAATTCAGAATTTATTTCAAGAAAACTTCCAAGGTATACAGAAAAGCCTGTATGTATCGCACATGACAATAAAAAGAGATAAGTAGACATTGATATAAATTCAGACTACTACTTGAGTAATGAGGTCATACACCTCACAGCAACAGACAACCCAACTTACTGAATAAGTTTGGCCCAACTAAAAGTTCCTTATTTTATTCTACAATCGTAAAACATCAGAGGAGGGTAGCTGTAACGGACTGGACACAACAGTTACAAAAGTATCACAGCAAACAGTGCACAAATTATCATTGATGGTGAATTTTACACTCTTCGATGGGGCCACTGGGGAAAATATCTAATTTAAAACCGCATAGACCACTCCAAACTCGACTTTTGTAATCTATTTAACGATGCAGGATTAATGCAAGTTATAGACCAACCTACAAGAAATGGCAATACATTCTGGTAATAGGTAACATACCCAACCCAGGGATAATCCTGGAGGGGCCATTGACTCCTCAATACTGAAATTGACCCCTCCATGTTCCAATTTTCATTTAATTTTACATATAGAATGACTATTGACTGAAAATTGCTGAAAATAAACCACTGCTCTCAAATTCCAGGATTTTCCCTACCAACTAGTTCATAAGATCTGAAGTAATGCATGGAAAGTCTGACTGCGATTGTTTATTGTAGAATTCATAAATTGATCTTAATCTTTTATTTTCACTTTTGCAGGTCAGATCACCCTTTTCTACCTTGTCTACTATGCATGTCTGTCTGGGTTCTTCGTTGCCTTGATCGCTGTGTTCTATCAGACCCTGGACTGGAACTTCCCCAAGCTAGCCGGTCCCGATAGCTTGTTGAGACAGAACCCAGGTATTTCAAATTTCTACTTTTTATTTTACTACAATGAGTTTAGAAAATATTGTAAATATATAAAAAAAAATAAAAAAAATAAGAAATGTATTGAGAAGTGTAAAAAGTTGCATAACAGTGCTGGTTTGATCTGATTTTTCAAAGTTTAAAGGTACATCAGCAGAACAAAGACAAACAAATGTATAGGCTTTAAATTTTTTAAGAAATGTAAACATTGAGTATAGAAAATTGCATAACAATGCTCTGGCAACTTCAGTTTGTATCAAACAGTACATGACAATATTAGCCCATGACAGTATATTTTTTGTTCCAATAAATGAAATTTGTCTCTTGGTTTTAAATGACAGGTCTATTTAAGTTTTGACTCTGAAAAATTCAGGAAAAAATCTTCTTGACTTCTGAAATTGTTAAATGTTTAGTGATTTTTTTTCAATGAAAGGAAAAGTAGTGGAAAAGTACATTATATTTTCTTTTTTTGCAGGTATGGGATTCCGTCCAATTCCTGATGTAACAACGACACTTGTACGATTTGTGAAAGGTGACCCAACCTCTTACAGTCCGTATACTGACCACATGGAGGCCTACCTCTCCTGTACGTATGCAAAGTTTCTTATAATGTCTTACCGTCACATTAAATGGGTATAAACATATAAGTACTGTTCTTCTCATATCGTCTTGTTTTTCTACAGTAAGTCAAGATATTCGTTAATATGGTACTTAGAAGTTTATTTGCAACACCAACAGGTGTTCTGCACTTCATTTTAGGTCACTGACTCGTCTAAAGGTCAACTGTAATTTTCAGTAAAATCTCTTTCTAAAACTTTTCTGCAGTTCAATATCCTTTATTATGTTCTTGGAATATTTTCTGCATTGCTCACAAAAGGTGTGTAATACGCTGTATTTTGTGTCATTGTGACTGTCGTTTTTAGATCGAACTACAATAAATAGAAAAATTCAAGTAGAATCCAGTGTGGACCTGTTTCTTATATCAATTTTATGTAAACAATGTTTTTGTTCACAAGTAATCTAGTTTTCTGGTATCTGTGCATTTTTTGGGGGAGATAGTTGATTCATTCTTGATCATTATTTAGATAAAAAGATAAATTCATGGTTTCCAAGCCAATCAGGTATTAATAAATATCCTTGTGTCAAAAGTAAAATACGTTGTTTGGTAATCGGATGTTGACAAATAAACAAGAATTAGATGCCATAGTTTTATATCTGTTCTATCCAATTAATTCATTATTTTTTTTAGAAATAACACCAGTATTTCAATCTCATATTTATCACACAAAATCACACAGAAAGTAGGGGGGGTTATTGATGATAAATGTGTTGTGTTATATAGATATGCCCAACTTCTGTCTTCAGGAAGGACAAAGAAACATAACTTGCTAATTTGTGTTATGTCCAAACGTGAAATTCTTCAATGTGTTAAGAATGTTTTGACAAGTTTTCTTATGGTCTTGATAAATGTGTTAGCAAAATATATTTAAAAGAAATATTGATTTACCATTAATGTTCAGAATGTGAAATTGACTTAATTATCGGGGTTTATTTCGCAGACTATGAGAATGAGAACCAAGTGACTGACACCGGAGTGATTGTGGATTGTGATGCCATCAATGGCCGTCGTCCCGAGTCGGAGTGGGACAAGGCCTGTCGATTTGATCTTACCCAAAATCTCGGAGCTGACTGTGTCAAGCAACAAGCCTTTGGGTTTGATGACGGATTGCCTTGTATTCTTGTCAAACTCAATAGGGTATGTATTGATCAATAAGGAATTTAAGAATTTGTTAATTTCGGGTTTAAGTTCCTCGCAACCGCTATTAAAGGTCATTTGAAGGTGCCTAGGGGATAATGCCAAACAGAAGGACCAGAAGTAAGAGAAAAATGTTTCCCAAAAACCGGAGATCAAAACCAGATAATATATAAAGTCTAAAGCTGCGATGTGTGGATCAGAAATTTCTGACAGTTTATTTGGAAGACTACGACACTTAATCTTTCTGGTTTATTTTCAGATCTTTGACTGGATGCCCCAGATGTATGTGAACGGAAGTGGTAGCGGTATTCCATCAGAAATTGCTGACATGTACCAGAACTACTACGTCATAGTCAAGTGTACAGGAGAGGTTTGTTCTTTATCCAAATTACTATTTATGCTGTTGATAAGCCTTTAACATAGATTTAATGAATAATGCAAAAGGATAACCACATCCTGAATTCGGAAGTTGAAAATTTCACCAGTAAGTCTGTTGATGAGGCCTTAGAAGTTGCCCTAAGTGAACACCAGAATTAAATCATATGGAATAACTGCCAATTATAGTTGCATTTAATGATGGCCTAGTTTCAAAAACTCGTTTGTGATGAAATAAAGATTAGATTTTATACATTGCTGGAATTTTACTGGTCACTTCCAAAGAGCATGCATGAAAATTTGAGATATAGCATGGAGGCAGATTTTGAAAAAAAAATCTACAATCTCCATCTATAGTCACATTGTCAATACTGAAGAAATTTATCGGCCTTGTTGCAAAATTTACTAGTACCAGATGTTGGGTTAAAGAAATTACACACCCCTGTTTCCTATGGTTGTTTATATGTTAAATATTTGGGTACATTGAATGTAAATATGTGCAAGCTTTCATGAGAAATTTGATTAAAATACATCTATTTCACATTTTAATATGGTATATATATATATATATATTAAAGAAAAAGGTGATTAGATATTTAATGATAACCCATTTGGCCCATTTTGTGTCTGCAGAATCCAGCTGACCAGGATAACATTGGACCCATCACTTACTACCCGTCTGGTGGTTTCCACTACAAGTACTTCCCATTCCGCAACCAGCAGGGATACAGGTCTCCCCTAGTCTTTGTCAGGTTTGAGCGTCCAACCCCCGGAGTTCTCATCATGGTTGAGTGCAGAGCCTACGCTGCCAACATTCAGTATGACCGTTTGGAAAAGGCCGGCAGTGTCCATTTTGAGCTGATGGTTGATTAACGTTGCATATATAGCTAGTTCTTTTATGAAAATTACGTTTTTTTGGGGATGGAATTATAGGAGAAAAACATTTTGTTAAATATCTTTCTGGCATTGGGAGGGGAAAGGCTAAGCTATTTGAAATTATATTTAGATAAATGAAACCAAATTTCTGTTGAGAAAAAAAAATGTGAATAGCAAATCAAAAATATTTAAAAAAAAAAATCATAGCAAATACGTTACCTGTACAGATTTTTTTACAGAAATTTGCTTCTGTCCAGAATCTTTCTTTTGTTTTATATGTCAAGTTTATGTCTGCTATGGCCCAAAGGAATAAATAAATTCCATGGAATCCGGTATCTTCTACAAAAAGGCATTTAACTAAGTAAGCAGTAGGTTAGTGATCAGGTGCCTGGATATTCTGACACTTAGGATCAAGATCTGAAGTTTGGTTAGCCTTTTCTTGCAAATTTTGAGTGAGATGGTTTGAAGAAAGTGTATTTGATTTTTTTACTGATTATTTTTTTCTGGTTGTCAAAGCATTTTGTCATTTACTTCTCAGCTTTCCAAAGATTTTTTTTTTTTTTTTACTTTTCCATACTTTTCCTCATTTTTTCTGTATCTAGCATTTCATATGTAGTTATTTGTAAATGAAACAAAAGAAAAGGAGATGGTGGATTTAACCTTGATTGATGTTCTTGATAAACAAACAGGAAAAAAACAACAAAAAAATGTAACCAGCCATTGAGTAATACTCAGGGGTGACTTTGGAAAAACATGTCATTTCATCAGGATGGAATGGAAGGTGCAATATGTGATACAATACTATAACGCTTAAGAAATATTTAATGGGGGGTTTCATAATCAGATATGTAAGATCTATTGCGAATTAAGCTCAAAATAGACTACTCCATTTAAGCAAATCAGAATTCGTTCACAGAAGCCGTTTTGTTACAAAGATCACTTATGCAATTTCAAGTGGGAAGTCACTTTGTTTTGTTTTGTACATTCCTTTTAAAACACATGTTTTTTAACAGTTATATCTATCCAGATTTGTGTACAGAACTAGTGATGTAGTATGTTGATGTTGCCATTGTGAAAATGATGTGTCCAGATGTTTTTGTATAGGATGAAAAGAAGTTTTTAAATCTTAAATATTGTTGTTATAGATACAATGTATTGTTGCTTTGTGTGTAGTGTACATGAAATTTTATTACAAACTGTTTTTACCAATACATAATGAGGCTATATCCTGTTCCCAAGTTGTTGATTTCCAAGGACCACCTTCATTTGCTTTGGAACCCTCTAGACGCAACTTTTATTTTTGAAACTTTGACGGTTTTTAAACTGTATGATGTCCATTTGTTATTTCCTGAGAGAGGTAAGTGCCATCTATCAATGACCAAACGATTTGTAATACCTACAAAATAATTAACGAAACACTGTAGGCATAAAAACCAATGTTCATTACTGTGCAGCTTTTCGCATATATATAGTGATACTACAAGCATGATTGTGATGCAGAAGAGGAATCATGAGTGATGAATATGAAATGTTGTTTTTAAACATAATAATTCAACGGTGACCTTTTTTTTGTAAATATGTGAATGCATGACGGTATGTGAATGCATTAATATTAGAATGTAGGTTACTTATTGGACTTTTCTCAACCATTCTACTTGTACCAAATGCTTTTAATGTAAATTCAGCATAATTATTATACATAGCAATACTGCACGGATGTAAGCGGGTAAAACTGGAACCAAAACAAAATTTTCTTGTCGTCTCACCTTGTGGCAAACGTTCTCTTTCATTCCTGGTGAACTCCGCGTTTGAGTGTAACTATTATTTACTTCTGGAAGCGTTGTGCGATGGAAGAACGGTTCTGTGTTGCTTCCAGTTTCTTAGAAAAAAAAAGGTTTCTCACTGTTAGGAATGTTTTGAATATGAGTGAGTTGTGAGCTTGTGGACATTCAGTGACTGCTATATGCCACAGGCTTCAGGTGAATTGTGAAAACGTCAGTGGGAAAGTTTTTTATTGACATCTCTTACACCCAAACACATTTCCATTGTTTATACATATCATTTATCATTACATCACTAAATTTGATATACTACACAGGTGAATAATCTGAAAACCTAAGTTCCTATGTATTCATGGAAATGGTTGTGGAATAAAATAGTGTATTCTAACAAATTTTAACACATTTTTGAATCCTTACTCATGTTAAAATAAAAACGAAATGATTTTAAAGTTGGAAACTGGATGTAATAAAAAAAAATTGTTTGAAACATTTGTAATTAAAATATTTTGGTCCTGTTTCCTGACACCAGTTTTCGACCCTGTTGACTTGCTGTCATTTCTACTTTTAATCAAGATGTAGCACTGAAGAGGTTCATAGAAATAAACTTTATTTGGTACATGAAATTTGTTTTGTTTGGATCTTTTTTTGAGGATTTCATACCACTGCCAATAACTGTAACAAAGTATTGGAAACTGTTTTTATACGCCCGTCAAATTTGACGGGAGTATTATGGTATGGTGTTGTCCGTGCGTCCGTCGTAAACTTTTGTTTGTCCGGCAATCTCCTCCTACATTTTTCGACCGATCTCTTTGAAACTTGGTATACA
>JAUMHH010004161.1:0-11046 GCA_032359455.1 Chlamys rubida
TGTCAGGTATAACCAGTGGTTTGGTTGCTGTGAGAACTTGACTTGTCAGGTATAACCAGTGGTTTGGTTGCTGTGAGAACTTTACTTGTCGGGGATAACCAGTGGTTTGGTTGCTGTGATAACTTGACTTGTCAGGGATAACCAGTGGTTTGGTTGCTGTGAGAACTTGACTTGTCGGGGATAACCAGTGGTTTGGTTGCTGTGATAACTTTACTTGTCAGGTATAACCAGTGGTTTGGTTGCTGTGAGAACTTTACTTGTCGGGGATAACCAGTGGTTTGGTTGCTGTGATAACTTGACTTGTCAGGTATAACCAGTGGTTTGGTTGCTGTGAGAACTTGACTTGTCAGGTATAACCAGTGGTTTGATTGCTGTGAGAACTTTACTTGTCGGGGATAACCAGTGGTTTGGCTGCTGTGATAACTTTACTTGTCAGGTATAACCAGTGGTTTGGTTGTTGTGAGAACTTTACTTGTCAGGTATAACCAGTGGTTTGGTTGTTGTGAGAACTTTACTTGTCAGGTATAACCAGTGGTTTGGTTGCTGTGATAACTTGACTTGTCAGGTATAACCAGTGGTTTGGTTGCTGTGAGAACTTGACTTGTCAGGTATAACCAGTGGTTTGATTGCTGTGAGAACTTTACTTGTCGGGGATAACCAGTGGTTTGGCTGCTGTGATAACTTTACTTGTCAGGTATAACCAGTGGTTTGGTTGTTGTGAGAACTTTACTTGTCGGGGATAACCAGTGGTTTGATTGCTGTGAGAACTTTACTTGTCGTGTATAACCAGTGACTTGGTTGCTGTTATAACTTTACTTGTCGGGGATAACCAGTGGTTTGGTTGCTATGAGAACTTGACTTGTCAGGGATAACCAGTGGTTTGGTTGCTGTAAGAACTTGACTTGTCCGGTAACCCTTTCGTATATCTAGTTTAACGGCTTTGTTTGTTTTTCAATGTAACCTTTTTTGGTGTAAATCCTGGCATACCTGCAAATGTTTATGCAGGCCTTGCAAGGCTCACCTGAAAACAGCGTCGGATTACTAGGTCCGACCTAATTTCATAAACAAACAAGTCTGGTTCAACAGTTTGGATCGCGATAAACGAATGTGGCCTAGTGGTTTGATTAAAGTGAGAATTGACTTTACTCGTCTGGTAACCAGTGGCTTGACCTTTTGAAACTGACTTTACAGGTCAGATGCCAAAGAATCATCACTATAACAACTTTTTATATATAATTAATTTTATTGATCATTGATTTGAGGACGATTTGATGTGAAGCATACACACTATGATTCCTGACACTCATAACCGTCTCTATCACACTCATCTCTTACAATTTCTCATCAGAAACAAATCTCAGTCGTTACAACAATTAGATGGATATTGTATTACATGTATACAATTATATTCATATTTTGTTTATTATAATTTCCTGATAATGATAAAAAGTCTGAATAATAAGCCGAATTTACATTTACTGACGATTTTCTGATTGGTTTAAACATTTCATTTTGACACAATCTGAGATCTTCCATTCCAACATTCACACAAAGTGATACAACATAAATGATAACTACATGTACTTAATACACAACCAATTTCATACAAATTAAGCAATGATTGCACACATTCATGAACCCACTTATATCCCTATTCATAAATCTCTTAAAGATGGATATGTAAAGGAAATTATATACCAATATGTTAGTGTTCTACTAGCAATAAATATCTTTTACTGAAAAGTGGAAATTTTCATGTATGTAATTTTTGCTGGACTCTAGTTGAAATTAGTTTAATAGCAATACTGCTTCCATATACAACTTCGCAGTGTGTTAATGCCATATACAACATCGCAGTGTGTTAATGTTCAAGCACATGCACAATTTTGTGCTTGCTCAGCTAATAAAAATTCGTAAAAATGTCCACAACGAAAATAAATCCCCTTTAGAAGTCATCCGACACTATTGAAGTCAATATACAGACCTTTAGAATTACCCCCAGGTAATTAAATTTTTACTGAAAATTTATGGTCAACAACAGCTTTGAGAAAGCAAATTTCCCTGGCAATAACTGTTTAAATTAACAAGGTAACATATAGATATTGACAACCGACTACAATCTCAACTGTAATATAAACCTTTAACTAATAACTCTAACACACAATGAATAGTAAATGTTCATTTCTTCACTAGATTATTAAAGATTAATGGACGGAGATAATCAAATTATAGTTTTACATAATTAATAATGAAAAAAAAAATACCAACAAAAATATAAACAATGAAATATGCAAAAAGAATGTTACAATAAATATACAATATTTAATGATAAAATAAGGTAAAATGAAACAGAAGCTTGTTTATTCTATCACAACTGTAATTAAACAAATACAAGTACCACTACTAATTGTAGAAATTGAGATATGAAAAAAAAGCGAGAAATTGATTAACAAAAGCACCAATGAAGTACAAGGTAACAGGGTGAGGAACTTACAATATAATTAACAATTAGGACAAAACAAATTTAATAAACATACAGTGTTGATACATGAATTTATATTATGTGATTTCTAAAGATTTACAAACTGTCTAAAATGATATAAATCTTTTAAAACATTCCCATTTTTATATTCTTACATACACTTGAATGATCTACCATTCTGGCTCTGTGTTTATGAATACTAAGATCTGCCAAACAAATAGTGCTTAAGCTTATCAAATTTACCACTATGATAGAATTTTTTTTTAGTTGATTTCTAAAATTTATTGATAAAAAGGATATTTAGTCAATAAAATGATGGTACGAAAATAAATTATTTGATATTCGTTGTTTATAATAATTCATGCCCGACCTGTGGACTACATCTATAAATCAAACAACTGTGATATTTCATCAGTTAATAAACTGGTCATCTTGATTGTATCGGGCCCCAGTAGCAAGAAAACAAATTACATACAAGTACCGGTACTTACATTCTAACTTTAATGTGCTCTAATTTCAGTTTCTCTCAAATGTTCAAAAGATAAATTTTTAAATTGATATTCTCTTTCAAATCAAGAACAATCGTAATATATATTATTGCAAATAACTTTTGAGGGAATATGGGGCATAAAATATGTCTTATTTTGAAGATGAAGAATGTAAAAGTTAAGAGGTATGATTCCTGACTTGGACAGTACACTGGTACCATGACCCAAGATAGATATGGTAGTATAAACATGACAATGATGTTTTTTTGTTTTAAATATATCATGATAATAAGTTTTTAAGAAATCGTTTAAAAACGACTATGTATTAAAGCATTTAAAAGTGTAAAATCGTATGTACAGAGTAATCAGAAAATCCTTTGGCAATGTACTGAAATGTACTGCAAGTAACAACTAATTACATATCATCTAACTACATACTTATAAATTGAAAAAATGTCTTTGAAGTAACCCATGGTAGTTAATACCATATTCAACATAATTAAGAGCCCTGTTCTTAATAAGCATCCCTGGTCCATTTTCTGGTCAGAGCGCCCCATCTCTTCACCACAATTTGCAGACTTATTTGAAAAGTGTCTATTATGGGTATTTTTGAGAATTCTGGCTGTTTACCAAACTGATAAGCTCCTAGAGCACACTATCAACACAGTCATTAACAATGTTAAAGTCGATTACTAATTTTGGTCAATCAGCATACTGGTTTGGAGAAGATTTAATTTATAGCTCCTAAAGGAAATAACTGACTTTAGAAAATGTATTAAAAAGTCCCTCACAAAAATTTGATTTAGTTTTGAAGCACCAACCAGAGGAGGATTACCAGATACTCCAATCCATCTCAGATTTACCTCCCCTCATATAACATAGCTCAGGCTACTGAACAATTCCCATAACTTATCTGTCTGACACACCAACCTATTGTAAAAATTAATAGTAACTTCTAAATGAGAAATATTTGTTTACATCAGATCCTTCAGAATCATCACCCATTAAATACAAAAATGCAATATTAGAAATTTAACACATTTTTGACAAATTCTATAAATTCTTGCACCATTTATTTCTTAATGAAATGATGGAAAACCAAATGGAACAAATTATGATATCAATGAAAAAACAGTTAACTTATCAAAGTATTGATAAGAGTCTTTTGTGATTAATGTGAATTCGTGGAACTGTCCTTATCTATGTGTATTTCCTCTATTGACATAAACTTTATCAAATAACAAACAACCAGAATAAAATTAAAACCTATTCATGCAAAATACATGTACTTCTTGAAATCTGAATTTGGTTTTCTTTTTGTAATGTATAGTTCATATGCTGTCACTGCTATTAAGTATGATAAAAAAAAAGGTATTCTAACTATGAAGGTGCCAGTGCAATGATCTGTATGGATTTCTATGGGTTGCGTTTTATCAATTACAAAATGAAATTATCATTGGTATCAATGTTTACTAACGATCGCTGCCTGTCTACGTATGATAAAAATTGCAATATAATGGCAAGCACATGTCTTGCATCCGTTTTAACTTTATACAGTAAATTTGTTGTACAATCATTAGAAATATGTGTATACAATCAAAAATAAAATAAAGCTGGACAAAATGCTAGATATCAACACAAATCCTCTCTTGCCATTCATACAAAGACTGTCTCTGTGGAAAATAACTGTAGCAAGTCTATTAACATGCGTGCATACATGTATATCTATTCCAGTAATTTTAGTGATCTGTAAGTACACTGTAAAGTACCAGCAGTGGTTTGAAGAAATATTTCTGCAAATGGACAAAACCTACAACATGTCCATGGATAACTTAGTCTTTTGTTACAGCTTTCGGAGTTTCCTCTTACAGTTTACTATATTAAGATATACCTGTGAAAATATATAGCGGCCAAAAATGGCCAAGTTTATAGAACGTTCTAGTAGGTATCAATCAATCAAGCTTTCATACATTTACAAACACTGATTTTTTTGGCAGTATATTTATGCTATTGTTATCATTAAATGATTACATTTTCACAAGGAAAAATAATTTGAAATAGACATGTCCAGGAGTATACACATACTGCCTTCTCAATAATGAAAATACCATAAAAGGTGTTTTCATCGAAAAACGAAATGAGAAAACTTAGAGATATATGGTATAGTCAATATGGATTAATGATGACAACGCTGGTGAAGATACTTACAGAAAAGAGGAATAATACAGTCACAGCCGTAATTATCCTACTTAGAGTGAAAATATAATTAAAATAAAGCAAATCTTTTATTGTCAATTAGACTTTGTGTCAAAGGTTTTCCTGTCTTCTTTTAAAAGTCAATACAGTTTTTATAACACAGCAAACTCTAAAAAAAGCAAGTTAAGACATGATGGATTTGCTTTACAATACAAGGCTGCAATGGAAACTGATTCCAATAGTTTTTCCTACTTTTTCTATTTAAAAGATACATACTAATAAAAACTACTATTGTTACATTTTTTATCCAATCTACATCTGGGACTGATGTATATTTCTATGGACGGAAAACTAGTAAACATGTCACAAAGTCTACAGGATTTTAAAATTTTGAAAGCTCTCATTTGATAAAAAATTGACCAATTTTCTCATGTTTCAGTTATTTATATCTGTAGAATTCCTTATAATTTCTGTAACATCTTACCTTCATATTTAGGGAAAATATTTAAGATACTTTAATTCTTTATTGGAAATAATCTAAAACAAGAGACTATAAATAAATTCCTTAATACAAGTATATCAAAACTTATTTTTGACTTAACGGTGTAGAAGGTGACTTTGTGACAGTAAACCTGGCAAAGAGAACTGATAAGCAGCATTGTAGAAACACCGGAGATACGGAAGACATCAACGATCCCTCGCTAATCCTCTCCGTCATAAGACATCAACGATCCCTCGCTAATCTTCTCCGTCAGAAGACATCAACGATCCCTCGCTAATCCTCTCCGTCAGAAGACAAGTAGATGAGCTCCTTCTTTTCACTGCTGTCAATGGCCTCCGACAGTCCTTCATGTTTCCGTAATTTTTTCATACTGTGTCTTAGAACATCTTTCATGCGTTCATTTTCTGTGTTGGCCGACCTCCACATGACCTCCAACTCCTCCTCAACATCTCTGTAAGATAACAGGTATCACATCATTTCCTCCCGTATAGAAATTTACCATACATTTCAATTTGATACAAATTGGGACAGTTAAAATATCTGTATTCTTATAGTTAAATGGATACATGTACCAACATGGAATAGTTAAAATGAGAATTGGGTGGGGGTTGGCTGCATTAAGTAAGGCCAGGTTACATACAAGTGTAATCCTGGTCTTTCTCAATTGGCCAGGTGGCGGTATGCCCCCCTCCTTTAATAGTCACATAATTGTTTTCATTGGGCATAATGCCTATATGTATTCAGATCAGTATGATGTGACATGTTTTACATGTTGTGTATACATGTTTTTATTTTACGTAGATTTTTTGGAAGAAATGACGTGACATGTTTTGTATACATGATTTTATTTTACATCGTTTTTATAATAAACGGCCTATTTTAATTCATACTGTGGTATTACTGGTTTTTATTTGACTATTGAACTTTTGGTTAAAGCTTGCTGTATGACCGAGTACTGAACCACACATCATAAAACATTACATTTTATGTATAAATACTAGATTTCTACATCGACAGAGTTCTCTGACACTGTCATCTCACTCACTTCTTGTCATCAACGACATTGTTGATAATCTTTTCCTTTTCTGACACCAACATTCGTAAGTGGTTAATCTCCCTCTCGTACTCCTTCTTCTGGTTATTAAAGTTAACATCTTGCTCCTTTAGTCTGAAATATAAGAACTTTTATCAGTATTGAATACAAAAGTCTAAAATATGTGATGAAGATGACAAAGATATGCCACATTAATTTGAAGCAGGAGAGCCATCAAGTCACTTAAACTCTTGAGTGTTTGAAAAGGTAATATCAAAATCACCCTTTGACTCGGGAACACTGAATAAATATCAGTCAGACTGATGGTCATTGTACCATACCTACACCCAGGGTCTCTAGACGACGGATCATATCTCCACTTAACATGCTATGATGAATATATCTTCTTGGTTGAAGAATGGAAAATAAACAATCATACTCAGTCGTGAATGCACACTATTCTTACCTTCCTGCGACTGTGTTCAGCTTAGCCACAGTCTTCATCTTATATAACTGTAGAAGAAGGTGTAGAATATGGTGGTTATACATTAGAAATTATTGAGTTATTGAGACAAAGGCAACTAGAGTATGTTTTCACAAGTCTAATGGTAATTAAATACAGTTCCCTCCCCCCATATCTCCACTCTGCTTTCCTTGCAACATTTTTTTTCTTCATCAATTTCTTTTTTAATTTAAATCTTTTGAAGAACTTCACTATATAGATATATTCAGCTGTAATTCCTGAGTTTTAATTTCATCAATGTTTCAAAATTATTAATCTGAAATAAATCAAATCCCTTTTGAACTATAATTGTTTATCATAACCAAGCGAATTCTACATCAAATAAGCACTCACCTTTAACTTTTCCTCCATTTTGCCCTTGGACACATTACCACTCAGTAACTTATTTACGGCCTTTTTGGTCTCATTTTCCTGCTCTCTTGCCTGGAAAATTAAAACCAATTCTTCAAATGAGATCTGCTTTTGATAATTGTATGTTAGACTCACCAGCAATATATTTATCAAAACTAAACAAAATTTTACTTCAAAAGTATTAAAGTCTTCTGTATTTAGGAGATGCACTTTAGCTGTATCACTGTCTTTTCAAAGAGGAATGGAAGAAGAAGATCCACCAGATCACACAGACAGATCATACAGGAGACTACACAACATCACATCGGATTTGGTGCATGAAACAGAGATAATTGTGCAAATAAATTCAAGGAGTTAAAGAATTGCCAATCTAAAACGTTTAATTACATATCAAAAAACATATAGAAACAAGACACATTTTCTGGACATTGAGAACAGTAGACTGAACACAGAATCAGTTACTATACTTGTAATTACTACAGGGCCCTAACCCAATAGTACATGCAAATATACACTTTATTTTGAAAACGTTTCTGAGATTGTGTATTGCATCTACAGTATTTATATTCTGTTGTAAATCACAAATGGACATTTGATGATTTTGAACAAACTGCAAAATTTTCACCATGAACTAGTCTAATAACCTGATTTAGGGTATTAACCCTTTCACCACTGTAGACCATAACTCATCCAGATTACGTAATGCATGGTAGAGTCTACTAAAGTTACATAGGGGTGAAAGGGTTAAGAGTAAGCCTTGACTATTCTGTGTGTTTATATTGAAGTCAAAACAGGCATTGTCTGCCTCAAAACACCTACATTGCCTCAAAACACCTACATACATGTACTGTAATGAGAAATTAAGTATGCACAACATAGGACTAAGACAGGGGGTTATGTTATTTGACCATGTAAAATAATGATTTCCTAAAAAAACTTCCTAATTTTTGTAATTTTAACATGCAAAATAGTAAAGTATTTGTAATAAAATTGATTAAAATAATTACATTACTTTAGACTGATATTATGAATTACCCCAGTAAAAGGTAATTTTGACCATACTGACATTTGTTAGATGTCATTATTTTACATGAATATTCATGTAAGAAATGTCAAACCTGCAGTCCTATAGGTATGTATACCCATCCCTAGACATTTTAATTATACATATTTATTAATAACTTTCTGTGTCTGTGTATGTCTGTGGTTTTGTTCTGCATTTTATTTGTACATCTATTTACAAATCTAACACTGTTAACCTCCTGGCAGATTGTTTCAAACAGCCATATTGCAAAAACACATATTTTACATCATTCACCCAAATTATATACCGTACTAAATTAATCTTCAACATATTACTGCATTAATAGGGAAGAATGTGACAACAATCCCATCATAGAAAGAGTACGAGCAAGTGTCTGGATAGAATGTGTTATTATAATTAGTGAAATTTGTAGGTGCAAGGACAAATATTGATGTGAAGACATGACAATAATGGTGAGAGGACCCGAGCTTGGCCTCCCTAACATCGTTACAGCTGATTACATCTGTGAATGGACTGGTGTGAACACTTTGTTTGTAAGGCAGAAGATCATGAAACAAATTAAACTGAGAGCCTTAAATTATCAACATGCTTTTCCAATAAATCTTTGGATATTCAGTTATGTCAACAAAATCTGTGTCCTACTACTTGCACTCTCACTGGGAAAATACAAATGAACACAATTTTGTTGAATTTGCAGTTTAGAAATTGTTATATCTACTTTATGAGAAATGTTCAATATTGAATTGGTGGGTTAATCTTGCCACAAAAGTCATGAAAATAGCAGAATGAACTCTGTTTATCAGATAAACATTTAATAAGTTCATTCTTATATATGTATTGGGACAAATAAACACGTTTTAAATCAGTGTTAGACTTGTCAAGTGTTCTGAAACAATGTGTTCAATTAAGGCCTGTTACGTGTGCAGATATTCTGTGACATTGTGTAATTTAAAATATCATTAATAATTCTAAATTACACAATTTCTGTGACTAGAATATCTGCACTCAGACTTGCCAACATATCAAATTAAGAAATAGTAGTACCAAATATTATAGTTTTATTCATTAGAATTGCAGGGAATTCTAATCTTTTACCCAGTGTCATAATTCACAGATTTACAGACAGGGAAAAACTTCACAAAAATATGACAACATCAAAATTTGTCTGAGATATCGTCCTTACTGTCTCACTGTATATCATTCGCGTGACGAGCTGAAATATTTAAACAGGACATCTTTATCTTTACTCTTTAATTCATACTTACTGTACAACTCTTTAATTCATACTTACTGTACAACTAAGTTAAATTTTTATATTTCTATGGTAATCCTCTAATTCAGTTGATAGCTCACATAACAGTTATATGGTTAGTTTGAATATTATGTTAAAATTGGCAGGATTTCTAGTAAAGTTTACAAAACTAAAACATACCACACATACACACATCACAGTATATCTATAAGTCATAACACATTTTATAGAAATCATAAAAGTCCAGACACATTATCTGATAACTAGAAAATTACATAAAACATCCATATGCCCCTACCCCACATAGATGGAATTGGAGCTAAACACATAGTCTTAGCAAAGAAATGGAGCAATATGTCCAGTCTTATTTAACACTTAACTCTGTGAAGTCGAAAATATTTTGAAAGAATTTGAAATACTGTTGTAGTATTCCTGAAGATATATTCACATATGAAGGTTGATGACGGCTGAACTTCTAGTATTGGGGTAATGGAACTATACGCAAAGTCTAAACAGGGACTAACAGGAATGACAAACACTTCCTGCCCCTCCACTAAGTGTCAGGGACACACAAATTATGACCCAAATTCATTTTAGACACATTTATAGTTTAAAGATTTGAAATTAACAAAATATTACTCTATAGTACATGTGTCCCAGTATAAATAAAAATAATTGGCTTAAAATCATTATGTCATACTGTAGAGATCCAACAACAAAATAAGAAAAAAAAAATGTTTGTTTATTTTTTAACTGAAAAGAATTCATTTCCCTTGTTTGATGAGCACTGTCATCAGGTGGGTAGGTCTGCTTGTGAAGATAATCTATAGTCCATTGACTTCTAGCTAAAGTGCTGGGTAAATGTTGTATCAGACATTCTTGACTCGGTATTAGTAATGTGAGAATGATTAAGTTGATATACGTTATCTCTATCTGATTACTTACCACTTTAGCGTAAGTGTCCCGCTCAAACGCTGCCTTCTCAGCCTATGAAAAAAAAACATCACTGGTACTGATCTTTCATAGCATTCTGAGAATATTCTATATTGAATGAAAATATTTCACAAGTAAAGATCGCAAAAAAACCCCCATTCTTGCGATATTGAGTATCCTTTATCTTCTTTTTTGGTCACAAGTAAAGATTGGTAAACTCCTTGTGGAGTTGAGTATCCTT